>JBCIVQ010000181.1:0-25000 GCA_039655645.1 Ammopiptanthus mongolicus
GATAATCAAGCCTTCGAAACGTCATATTTTAAGGTACGCTTGTCGAAATGAAGTGATATTGGTTTTATTAGAAAGATAAGATAAATACCTACATGTTTCCAGGTGAATTCGAGATATGAACCAATCCCGATCTGAGTGAAATTTCTTCTTCAAGCTTAAGAAGTGGTACTGTTCGGGACAATCAGAACATGCAAGCGTCTGCTGACAATTTCTGGAGCTTTAGGTGTTCAAAAGCATCGATCTTGGTATCTTTGGTAGGCTTAGAGAAATATCTGCAACTCTCATGAATAGGTCAAGAGCAAAATCGATCTCTATATTTGTCAAATTGCATTCGTAAGTTGGTGACGTGATGTTGTTCCTGACAGTCATACCTTTGTAGCATCTGATGACCATATATTGAGCTGTAGGTGTCCGAATTGGATGAAACTAGTGTCGTTTTAAAGCAAATATCCATATATACAAGTTTCATTAAGACATCGAATCCTAATTCGGCAATTAAGAGGATCAAAGAAGCATAATACTCTAACTGGTCAGAATGCTACTAATTTGACAGCCTTGTGAATGTGCCCGGCGGATAACCATGCACCTTACCTAATTTAAGAGGCGTCCATTGAAGCTAATCAAGCGTCTATTCAGAATACAAAACATTATCAAGGTTGGAGAAGTAATTTTGAATCAAGTATAAAGATATTAAAAGTTCAAGCCTGACCAGAAAATAAGGTACCATTTTCTATAAAGTCCTGAAGCATCAAGTAATGTAATAGATGAACACAAAATCTTCAGCAATTGTAATAGAAGAAAGAGAAGACAAGCATGAATAAAAAGAAAAATACAGATGCTGCAAAAGCAAAAACACTGAAGATTAAAGTCAAGCGCCTGCTGCCGATAATCAAGGTCCGAAACGTCGTATTTTGACGTACGCTCGTCGAAATGAAGTGATCTTGGTTTTGTTAGAAAGATAAGATAAATACCTACATGTTTCCTGGTGAAGTCGAGATCTGAACCAATCCCGATCTGAGTGAAATTCCTTCTTCAAGCTTGAGATGTGGTACTGTTCGTGACAATCGGAATATGCAAGCGTCTGCTGACAATTTTTGGAGCTTTAGGTGTTCAAAAGCATCGATCTTGGTATCGTTCGAAGGCTTAGAGAAATATCTGCAACTCTCATGATGAGGTCAAGAGCGAAATCGATCTCTATCTTTGTCAAATTGCATTCGTAAGTTGGTGACGTGAAGTTGTTCCTGACAGTCATACCTTTGTAGCATCTCATGACCATATATTGAGCTGTAGGTGTCGGAATTGGATGAAACCAGTGTCTCATTAAAGCTAATAACCATATCTTCACGTTTCATGAAGACATCGGATTGTAATTCGTGCATTAAGAGGGTCAAATAAGCATAATATGCTAACTGCAAAGAATGCTATGAGTTAAACAGCCTTGTGAATGTGCCCAGTGGATAACCAAGCGCCTTAGCCAATTTAAGAAGCGTCCGGTGAAGCTAATCAAGCATCTATTCAGAATACAAACTTTATGAATGCTGGAGAAGTAATTTTGAATGAAGTATTAAGATATTCAGAGTCCGAGCTTGACCACAAAATGAGGTACCGTTTTCTATAAAGTCCTGAAGCATCAAGTACTGTAATAGATGAAGACAAAAGCTTCAGCAGTAGTAATAGAATAAAGACAAGGCAAGCGTGAATTAAAACAAAAGTACAAATGCTGCAAAAGCAAAAACACTGAAGATTGAAGTCAACTGCCTGCTGCCGATAATCATGCCTCCGAAAAGTATTTTGAGGTATGGTCGTCGAAATGAAGTGATCTTGGTTTTATTAGAAAGATAAGATAAATACCTACATGTTTCCTGGAGAAGTCGAGATCTGAACCAATCCCGATCTGAGTAAAATTCCTTCTTCAAGCTTGAGATATGGTACTGTTCGTGACAATCAGAACATGCAAGCGTCTGCTTATAATTTTTGGAGCTTTAGGTGTTAAAAATCATCGATCTTGGTATCGTTGGAAGGCTTAGAGAAATATCCGCAACTCTCATGAAGAGGTCAAGAGCGAAATCAATCTCTATCTTTGCCAAATTGCATTCGTAAGTCGCTGACGTGATGTTGTTGCTGACAATCATACCTTTGTAGCATCTGATGACCATATATTGAGCTTTAGGTGTCTGAATTGGATGAAACCAGTGTCTCATTAAAGCTAATATCCATATCCACACGTTACATGAAGACATCGGATCGTAATTCGTACATTAAGAGGGTCAAATAAGCATAATATGCTAACTGCTAAGAATGCTACGAGTTAAACAGCCTTGTTAATGTGCCCAGTGGATAACCAAGCGCCATAGCTAATTTAAGAAGCGTCCAGTGAAGCTAATCAAGCGTCTATTCAGAATACAAACCATATGAATGCTGGAGAAGTAATTTTGAATGAAGTATTAAGATATTCAAAGTCCAAGCTTGACCAGAAAATGAGGTACCATTTTCTATAAAGTCCTGAAGCATCAAGTACTGTAATAGAAGAACACAAAAGCTTCAGCAATAGTAATAAAAGAAAGAGAAGACAAGCGTGAATAAAAACAAAAGTACAAATGCTGCAAAAGCAAAAACACTGAAGATTGAAGTCAAGTGCCTGCTGCCGATAATCAAGCCTCCGAAAAGTATTTTGAGGTATGGTCGTCGAAATGAAGTGATCTTGGTTTTATTAGAAAGATAAGATAAATACCTACATGTTTCCTGGAGAAGTCGAGATCTGAACCAATCCCGATCTGAGTGAAATTCCTTCTTCAAGCTTGAGATGTGATACTGTTCGGGACAATCAGAACATCCAAGCGTCTGCTGACAATTTATGGAGCTTTAGGTGTTCAAAAGCATCGATCGTGGTATCTTTGGAAGGCTTAGAGAAATATCTGCAACTCTCATGAATAGGTCAAGAGCAAAATCGATCTCTATCTTTGTCAAATTGCATTCGTAAGTTGGTGACGTGATGTTGTTCCTGACAGTCATACCTTTGTAGCATCTGATGACCATATATTGAGCTGTAGGTGTCCGAAGTGGATGAAACTAGTGTCGTTTTAAATCTAATATCCATATCTACAAGTTTCATTAAGACATCGAATCCTAATTCAGCCATTAAGAGGATCAAAGAAGCATAATACTCTAACTGGTCATAATGCTACTAGTTTGACAGCCTTGTGAATGTGCCCAGGGATAACCACGCACCTTACCTAATTTAAGAGGCGTCCAGTGAAGCTAATCAAGCGTCTATTGAGAATACAAAACATTATCAAGGTTGGAGAAGTAATTTTGAATCAAGTATAAAGATATTCAAAGTCCAACCCTGACCAGAAAATAAGGTACCATTTTCTATAAAGTCCTGAAGCATCAAGTACTGTAATAGATGAACACAAAGTCTTCAGCAATTGTAATAGAAGAAAGAGAAGACAAGCATGAATAAAAAGAAAAATACAGATGCTGCAAAAGCAAAAACACTGAAGATTGAAGTCAAGCGCCTGCTGCCGATAATCAAGGGTCCGAAACGTCGTGTTTTGAGGTACGCTCGTCGAAATGAAGTGATCTTGGTTTTGTTAGAAAGATAAGATAAACACCTACATGTTTCATGGTGAAGTCGAGATCTGAACCAATCCCGATCTGAGTGAAATTCCTACTTCAAGCTTGAGATGTGGTACTGTTCGGGACAATCAGAACATGCAAGCGTCTGCTGACAATTTTTGGAGCTTTAGGTGTTCAAAAGCATCGATCTTGGTATCGTTCGAATGCTTAGAGAAATATCTGCAATTCTCATGATGAGGTCAAGAGCGAAATCGATCTCTATCTTTGTCAAATTGCATTCGTAAGTTGGTGACGTGATGTTGTTCCTGACAGTCATACCTTTGTAGCATCTCATGACCATATATTGAGCTGTAGGTGTCGGAATTGGATGGAACCAGTGTCTCATTAAAGCTAATGACCATATCTTCACGTTTCATGCAGACATCGGATCGTAATTTGTGCATTAAGAGGGTCAAATAAGCATAATATGCTAACTGCAAAGAATGCTATGAGTTAAACAGCCTTGTGAATGTGACCAGTGGATAACCGAGCGCCTTAGCTAATTTAAGAAGCGTCCGGTGAAGCTAATCAAGCGTCTATTCAGAATACAAACTTTATGAATTCTGGAGAAGAAATTTTGAATGAAGTATTAAGATATTCAAAGTCCAAGCTTGACCAGAAAATGTGGTACCGTTTTCTATAAAGTCCTGAAGCATCAAGTACTGTAATAGATGAAGACAAAAGCTTCAGCAATAGTAATAGAATAAAGACAAGTTAAGCGTGAATTAAAACAAAAGTACAAATGCTGCAAATGCAAAAACACTGAAGATTGAAGTCAAGTGTCTGCTGCCGATAATCAAGCCTCCGAAAAGTATTTTGAGGTATGGTCGTCGAAATGAAGTGATCTTTGTTTTATTAGAAAGATAAGATAAATACCTACATGTTTCCTGGAGAAGTCGAGATCTGAACCAATCCCGATCTGAGTGAAATTCCTTCTTCAAGCTTGAGATGTGGTACTGTTCGTGAAAATCAGAACATGCAAGCGTCTGCTGATAATTTCTGGAGCTTTAGGTGTTCAAAATCATCGATCTTGGTATCGTTGGAAGGCTTAGAGAAATATCCGCAACTCTCGTGAAGAGGTCAAGAGCAAAATCGATCTCTATCTTTGTCAAATTGCATTCGTAAGTTGGTGACGTGATGTTGTTCCTGACAGTCATTGTAACGGCCCGGACTGCTTTAAAGATTGCCGACTGTCCCCACAAACCAACATGAGCCCTGGATAAAGTGCCTGGACCCTAGGTGTGGGTACTTTTGGATACCAAACAATGCAACACCCTTTCCGAGTGTCACATTTCCGAACGTTTATAAGGTCGAAAATATTTATTAATGCGGAAAAATACAGTTTTCTTTTTCATTCTTTTCACAAGATGCAATGGGATTTAGTAACGATAAATAATACTAATAACGAACTTAGGTTCGCCATGCATTTCTAGAACATAATGCATAATACATACAAGGACATAAACAGAAAAAGAAATAATACTATATACAGATATAGGTCTAATGTATAACTGACATAAGAAATACAATAAGTACAAGGTGTCGTATCTCCCAAAAGGTACTACCAAACTAACGTAGACTGGCCAACAACAAAACTAAACCACAAAAAGAGTCCTCCTCCGGCTCAAAGGAACTACTGGACTGAACCATCGTCACTTCCATCTGTTCAAACAGCAACAACAAGTACCAATAGAAAACATACAGATATGGGTGAGATTCCCGTTCATCAACACAGCAAAACAGCAATAGTAAAAACGGGACGACTCACCGGGTAACAACGTACCCAACATGCTTACAAAGGTTCTCGGTATAAATCATGTTAAGCAGTCAACAACATAATATCATGCTAAACATTTAACAACATAATATAAGGCATTCTTAAACAATACAGCGATGTATAACGGTAAATGTAAACATCAATAGCCATGCCATGCAATGCAATGTATATGACTCAATGTTAATGTCACTGGGTACTACTCTGACCCCTACTCCATGGAGCTAACAAAACGTCGGAGAGAGTGAATGGGAGGACATGTTCCGGTTTCTGCCAGCCATGAGCAAGATGCTACAACATTCGTAACGTGCACGTATCTGGCTTTACGGTAAGACTCTCGACCAAACATTAAAAGTACGGCATCTAGTAGAGGATATCAGTGTATTGCACGGATTCGCCACGACACAGAAGAATCACCAACTGGTCACATGTCAGCCCTTCCAACCCTGATACCTCCAAAAAGACCATTGAAGATCGTCACCGTAAGATTCGCACCCGCATCAAGGTGTAAGCTCAACTCCTAGGCTCAAGGCCTTACAACTATGCACATGAAATGCCAATGCTTACACAAAGCAGATGCGATAAAGCAATGTCTATCCCCCGGATAAACCTCGAAGTCTACTAAGGTTCTCTTCCTTAGGAACTATACACGTCTTTTGAAAACAAAACCTTTATCCACCGGATAAACCTCGTGATCCCTCCGGGATCGAGTCATCACAAGACTGAAACAATTGAACGACTGATCGGGGTCCGAATCACCGATCCGTCATCGAACTACTGTTTCAAAACCCAAAACGTTTCCTGTTTGTGTTTATGTCTTATGAAGTCATTGATGTACTAAGTCATCAATGGTATAGTATATGGTCTTGTTTAATTATCCCTTGTCTTCAACTCTAAGTCAATTACTTAACTTAGGTTTTTAAAACGTAAAACTTTACAGTTTGAGTTGAAAAACACTCTTTATAAACAAACCATTTCTCGCGAGGCGAAGGTCTATGTCGCGACGCGAGGCTGAGAAGTTATCTTTACTGCTTGGAAAGTCCTTCTGCTTCGCGAGGCGAGGATTGTCTCGCGACGCGAGGCAGAGAAGTTATCTTACTGTTTAGACAGTCTTTCTGCTTCGCGAGGCGAGGATTATATAGCGACGCGAGGCAGAGAAGCTGCATCTTCACTACTTAGGCGGTTCGCGGGGCGAGAACTACTTCGCTACGTGTGGCCGAGAAGCTGCATCTTTGCTGCTCGGGCTAGTCCACTGTCTCGCGAGGCGAGGCAATGTTAGCCTGGCGAATGCCTTATTTTCCCTCTGTCTCGCGAGGCGAGACGGGGTTCGCTGGGCGAGTGCCCTGTTTCTCATTTTCCCTAACTCCTTCATTAATTCTTCTTTTGAAATACTTAGTTTGATTAAAAGACCTATGGCTAAAGAAAAGACATTTTCCCACTTTGGTGACACACTTTCATGGTTAAAACTTCATTTGATCTTTGGATCAAAAATCACTTTTGTTTCTCTTTGAAAACATAGGTTATGAAATCATGTTTTGTTGCATCAAAACTTTACCAAAACAAGAACAACATATGTTCCTATATTTTCCTCTTACTAAGGCCACAAGCCTACTCCAATGAAAAATGGAGACTTTACTTCACCAACAAAGTAAATGTAGCTCAAAAGCTCACATAATCATCATAAACCACAATGCACCTTACTACATCATAAACATATAGGTTCATCACCCATCATGGTCTCATAATCACACAATAAAAGTCCATACTTGATCTAGTGATCAAAGTAGGTTTTTCAACATACATGGAAATGATTTTCATTCAATCATATCTTCATCAACATATGTTAAGCACACCACAACATACTCAAGCATAAACTCATCATGACAATCTTGTTCTCCAAGAGAACTTAACAAAACTTAACACATAAAAGTGAACCCAAACTAAAGGGTTTCACCCACACATAAACTTAAACAACCATTCTCACTACCACCATCTTGGTGTGATGAGGTTCTTCTCCCCATACCTTTTGATGAGCAGATTCCCGGATCAAAGTCGGTTGATCGGTTTCTGAACCTCCTGGAAATCGTCAACAACTACAACAACACAACAATCCCACATTAAACAACAATCAAAACCAATCTCAACTATTCTAACAAAGATGATTTCGGCCACCCTAGGTTAAAAAGGTTAGGAATTGGTTTTGTTTTTCCATTTCATGGATTCAAAGGCATTAGGAAAGCTAAGGATGAAATCAAGTGTTAAAAATCAAAAATTGATGAAAACACTATTCATCATCATCCAAAAGGGTTCGGCCAAAAAGGGATTTTGGGCTGTGATGGGAGTTGAATCATAAGCTCTTGGGTTTAGGTAGAGATTAATGATGTGAGTTCAAAGAACTTGGTCTTACCTCAAAAGGATTTTTCTACAATTTCCTATGGATTTTCAAAGTTTTGGATCTAAGAAATTATTTTCATGAAAAGGAAGATTGATCTTGAAATAAAGAAAGATTCAAGAAGCTAAGAGATCATAGAAGTGATCTTACCTTGAAATGAAGGAAGATTGCTCAAGGAATCAAGTGATTCCAACAAGAACTCAAGCTTTTCAAGGTGAAAATGGAGTTTTCTCTCAAGAACAACTATGGAGCTTCTAAGGATGAGGGGCTGTGCGAAAATGATGAAGTGAGGGGCTGAGTTCAGCCTCTTAAGAGCTCACTTAAGGGTAAAAAGGTCATTTGCCAAAAGGGTATAATGGTAAAAGTGTAAAAGACTAAGGTTAGGGGCATTGGTCATTTTACGTCCAGATATTTCCGAACGTCATGACGACTCTGGCATACTCTCCCAAGTGTCCTAGGATGATGTGATATCAAGATTATCTGTTGGCGAGTCCCGATAAATCCATATGTGGCTCCGTTCGTCACTCGATTGAGGATTCCGCCCGAACGAAGGTCAGGAAGTGATTTTTCTGAAATTTTTTCGAAATTTAACCAAAACGTAGATAATCGAATTCTAAGACTTATTGTCTCGTTCACGGGTCCATCTGAGGTCTTCTGAGCAATAAAATCATACTGTCAGTGTAAAAACGCAGACCGGACTCCGTTTGAGTTTTCGACTCAAAACTTAATCGTAGCTTCCTACGATATCGTCGAGCATGACTGTGGTCTCGGAATATTTTATTTCCTTTCCTAAGACCTCGAATAAAATAAAGACATGAAAATACTAAAGAAATAGAAAACGTGAAAATCGGGGCGTTACATTCCTACCCCTCTTAAAAGAATTTCGTCCTCGAAATTATACGTATCTCTTAAAACAAACTCGGATACTGTTGTTGCATGTCCTCTTCCCTTTCCCAGGTAGCATCACTTGTAGTCTCGTTCCAGATAACTTTAACCAAAGCTATCTCCTTCCCTCGCAGTTTCTTTATCCTCCTGTCCTCGATCTTAATCGGCAATGTCTCATAGGTTAGGTTATCCTTTAGCTATACTGAATCAGACTCTATGACGTGACTGGGATCAGGAATATACTTTCGCAATTGCGAAACATGAAAAACATTATGAAGGTTGGATAGAAAAGGCGATAAAGCTATCTGGTAAGCTACTGGACCTATCCGACGAAGAATTTGATAAGGTCCAATAAATTTTGGAGTGAGTTTTCTGGACTTCAGGACCCTGCCCACCCCAGTCTTCGTAGTGACTCTCAAAAACACATGACCCCCTTCCTCGAACTCAAGTGGCCTACGTCTTTTATCCGCATAACTCTTCTGTCGGCTCTGAGTTATCCTCATCTTTTCTTGAATCAGTTTTACCTTCTCAGTTGTTTGTTGCACTAGTTCAGGTCCTAATGAAGCACTTTCTCCATCTTGGTACCAACACAAAGGTGTTCTGCAACGTTGTCCGTATAAAGCTTCGTAGGGTGCCATCCCTATACTCGAATGATAACTATTGTTGTAGGTAAACTCTATCAACGGTAGGAAATTCTCCCAACTTCCGGCATGTTCCAACACACACGCCCTCAACAAATCCTCTAAAGACTGAATCGTCCTTTCCGATTGTCCATCAGTTTGAGGATGGTAAGCCGAACTTAATCGTAACTTTGTTCCTAATGCTTCATGTAAACTTTGCCAAAATCACGAAGTAAAACGCGGGTCTCTATCTGATATGATGCTTGAAGGTACTCCATGAAGTCTCACAATCTCATTGATGTAAATCTGAGTAAGCTTTTCCATAGAATATTTGGGATTAATCGGTAGAAAATGAGCTGATTTCGTAAGCCTATCAATTATAACCCAAATGGAATCGTATCCTTTAGGTGTCCTTGGAAAACATGTTACGAAATCCATTGCTATGCCGTCCCACTTCCACTCTGGGATATCCAACGGAAGTAACATTCCAGCTGGCCTTTGATGTTCAACCTTTGCTTTTTGACATACTAAGCAAGATGCCACATAATCAGCTACATCTCTTTTCATGCCTTGCCACCAAAACAATCTCTTCAGGTCTTGGTACATCTTGGTTGACCCTGGATGCATACTCAACTTGCTTCTATGAGCTTCGTCCAGAATTAACCTCCTTATCTCTGGGTTGTTTGGCACACAAACCCGTTCTCCTCGCCTTAGGATTCCATCTACTCCTTCCTTGTATTCAGACGTCATCCCTTTCTTTAGATTCCTTCGCTCTTTTTCTAGATACTGGTCGTATACTTGTTTCTCCCGAATCTGACCCATCAGATCACAAGATACCGTAACCATACCCACACATAGTCCTCCTGGCATACTAACCACGGACAGATGCATATCCCTGAACAGTTCCAACAACTCGTGTTCCTTAACCATCATGGCAGACACATGTAACACTTTTCTACTCAGGGCATCCGCTACCACATTAGCTTTTCCCGGATGATACTGCAACTGGAAGTCATAGTCCTTCAAAAATTCCAGCCACCGTCTTTGCCTCATGTTGAGCTCTTTCTGATCGAACAGATACCTCAAGCTCTTATGATCGCTGAAGACATTGAACGTCGAACCATACAAGTAGTGCCTCCAAATCTTCAACGCAAAGACTACCGCTGCTAACTCCAGATCATGAGGCACTTTCAACTGTCTCGAGGCATACGCTACCACCTTCCGATTCTGCATCAGAACACAGCCTAAACCTTGGTATGAAGCATCACAGTACACTTCAAATGATTCGCTTGGATCTGGCAATATCAACACTGGTGATGTAGTCAGCTTCTTCTTCAACTCCTGAAAACTTTGCTCACAGGCTTCAGTCCATTCAAACGCTTTGTCCTTCCTCGTCAATTGGGTAAGAGGTCCCACAATCTTAGAGAATTCCTCAATGAACCTCCGATAATACCCAGCCAAACCCACAAAACTGCGTATCTCAGTCACTGTGGTTGGTCTTTCCCACTCAAGAACTGCTTCGACTTTCGACGGATCTACAGCAATTCCTTCCTTTGAAATTACATGACCCAAAAATTGCACTTCATCGAGCCAAAACTCACACTTGGACAGTTTTACATACAGCTGTTTCTCTTTCAGAACTTGAAGAACCAAACTAAGATGTTCAGCATGTTCTTCCTGGTCTCGCGAATAGATAAGTATGTCATCTATGAAGACAACGACAAACTGATCTAGGTATGGACGAAAGATCCTATTCATATAATCCATGAATATAGCTGGAGCATTCGTCACACCAAACGGCATCACAAGATACTCGTAGTGCCCATAGCGTGTTCGAAACGCTGTCTTCGGTATATCTTCTGCTTTCTCACGAATCTGGTGATAACCCGATCACAAATCAATCTTGGAGAAAACTGCCGCTCCCCTCAATTGATCCATCAAGTCATCTATCCTCGGAAGTGGATACTTGTTCTTAATAGTAACTTTATTCAACTGGCGATAATCCACGCATAAACGAGATGTTCCATCTTTCTTTTTCACCAACAGCACAGGTGCTCCCCACGGCGACACACTGGGTCTAACAAACTGCTTCCCCAATAAGTCTACCAACTGTTCCTTCAAAGTTTCCAACTCAGCAGGTGCCATACGATACGGTGCCATAGACACTGGTCCTGTTCCTGGCACAAGATCGATCGCAAACTCGATGTCCCGAACTGGCGGCAAACCTGGTACGTCTTCAGGAAAGACTTCCGGAAACTCATTCACGACAGGTATGCGCTCTAAGACAAGCTCGCTCTTGACCTCCAAAGAAGATAGTAACATGTATCCTTGAGCTCCTTCTCTCAAAGAAGCATTTACTTGGTTGGCAGTCAAAAATCCAGAATTCTCACAACTAGGGAAAACTAAGGTTTTATTTGCACAGTCTAACAGGATATGATTAGAAGACAACCAATCCATTCCTAAGATTACATCCATTTGCGAAAGAGGCAAACAGATCAAATCAATCAAAAATGTTCTATCTTTAACAGAAATAGAACAGTTCAATCAAACTTTAGTAGTTATAGCAGGCTTTGCAGTAGGCGTAGAAATTACCAAATCAAAAGGTAAAGAAGACACAGGTAATCCCAACAGATTCACACAGTCATAAGCAATAAAGGAATGCGTTGCGCCTGAATCAAACAGTACGGTTAAGGTTTTACCTCCCATGACACACTGACCTTGGATCAAGTCTTCATTCTGAGAAGCTTCAGCACCACCCATAGTGTAGACTCTGCCCTTCATCTTAGGCCTTGCAGCTTGGACATTGTTGACAGAATGTTCCAATTTTGGTTGCATGCATTCACGTGAGATGTGTCCCGACTTCCCACACTTGAAGCAGATAATCCCTTTGATCGAACAATCTCTGGTGATGTGGTTGCTCTTCCCACACTTCATGCACATGTTTGGGGCGTTTCCAGACTGACTGAAACTCCCACTGCTTCCTCCAACGGAACGTTGTTGTCGATCTTGTTGCTTTGCATAGGGCTTCCATCGAGATTTGTTGTCTCGACCACCGCTCCCTCTCTGAAACTTGTTCGGTCCAGAACTCTGTACCCGCTTGTCCTTAGGCTCCAAACTCTCGATCAGACGACACTTCTCCATCAACCTCTGAAAAATAGAAATTTCTAGAGGAACAACAGCCCTTTTCAAGTCGATCCTCAGACCTCCTTCAAATTTTCGGCACTTCCACTCTTCTCTTGGGTTGTCCAGAAAGTAATTTGAGAACTTTGCTAGACTTTCAAACTTGGCTCCGTATTCAGCTACGGTCATTCCCCCTTGTCTCAGCTGGAGGAATTCCATCTCTTTCTCATGTCTTGCACTTGCAGGAAAATACTTCTCCAGGAATTTTCCCCTAAAAGCATTCCAATCCACAACTTGTTGATCGTGAATCAGCATCTGACGGGCTCCTTCCCACCAGTATTCAGCATCCTCCACCAGCATATAGGTTGCATAGAAAACCTTGTCATTCTCAATACATCTCATCGCTCCAAAGATCTTTTCCAGTGTTTGGATCCAGCGTTCAGCTAATTCAGGATTGAATTCGCCTTTGAATTGAGGTGGATTCCGACGAAGAAATTCGTCCAGTCCTCTACCTCCGGCAGCTCTTTCGTCACGTTGAACCATAGCAGCAGCCATGTCCCGTATGGCGTTCACAGCAGCAGTCAGGTTTTGAGCAGCCATTGCTACCTTCAAAACCAGAACTGTCAAACTCAAGAACCACAACAAAACTAAAGCAAACAACAGAGAAACACACAGAAAACACAACACAACCAAGACAGACCATAACCTACAAACCCAAAAAAGACTCGGCCAGCTCTGATACCATTTGTAACGGCCCGGACTGCTTTAAGGATTGCCGACTGTCCCCACAAACCAACATGAGCCCTGGATAAAGTGCCTGGACCCTAGGTGTGGGTACTTTTGGATACCAAACAATGCAACACCCTTTCCCGAGTGTCACATTCCCGAACGTTTATAAGGTCGAAAATATTTATTAATGCGGAAAAATACAGTTTTCTTTTTCTTTCTTTTCACAAGATGCAATGGGATTTAGTAACGATAAATAATACTAATAACGAACTTAGGTTCGCCATGCATTTCTAGAACATAATGCATAATACATACAAGGACATAAAACAGAAAAAGAAATAATACTATATACAGACATAGGTCTAATGTATAACTGACATAAGAAATAAAATAAGTACAAGGAGTCATAGCTCCCAAAAGGTACTACCAAACTAACGTAGACTGGCCGACAACAAAACTAAACCACAACAAGAGTCCTCCTCCGACTCAAAGGAACTACTGGACTGAACCATCGTCACTTCCATCTGTTCAAACAGCAACAGCAAGTTCCAACAGAAAACATACAGATATGGGTGAGGTTCCCGTTCATCAACACAGCAAAACAGCAATAGTAAAAACGGGACGACTCACCGGGTAACAACGTACCCAACATGCTTACAAAGGTTCTCAGTATAAATCATGTTAAGCAGTCAACAACATAATATCATGCTAAACATTTAACAGCATAATATAAGGCATTCTTAAACAATACAGCGATGTATAACGGTAAATGTAAACATCAATAGCCATGCAATGCAATGCAATGTATATGACTCAATGTCAATGTCACTGGGTACTACTCTGACCCCTACTCCATGGAGCTAACAAAACGTCGGAGAGAGTGAATGGGAGGACATGTTCCGGTTTCTGCCAGCCATGAGCAAGATGCTACAACATTTGTAACGTGCACGTATCTGGCTTTACAGTAACACTCTCGACCAAACATGAAAAGTACGGCATCTAGTAGAGGATATCAGTGTATTGCACGGATTCGCCACGACACAGAAGAATCACCAACTGGTTACATGTCAGCCCTTCCAACCCTGATACCTCCAAAAAGATCATTGAAGATCGTCACCGTAAGATTCGCACCCGCATCAAGGTGTAAGCTAAACTCCTAGGCTCAAGGCCTTACAACTATGCACTTGAAATGCCAATGCTTACACAAAGCAGATGCGATAAAGCAATGTCTATCCCCGGGATAAACCTCGAAGTCTACCAAGGTTCTCTTCCTTAGGAACTATACGCGTCTTTTGAAAACAAAACCTTTATCCACTGGATAAACCTCGTGATCCCTCCGGGATCGAGTCATCACAAGACTGAAACAATTGAACGACTGATCGGGGTCCGAATCACCGGTCCGTCATCGAACTACTGTTTCAAAACCCAAAACGTTTCCTGTTTATGTTTATGTCTTATGAAGTCATTGATGTACTAAGTCATCAATGGTATAGTATATGGTCTTGTTTCACCACATATTATACTTAATTATCCCTTGTCCTCAACTCTAAGTCAATTACTTAACTTAGGTTTTTAAAGCATAAAACTTTACATTTTGAGTTGAAAAACACTCTTTATAAACAAACCATTTCTCGCGAGGCGAAGGTCTATGTCGCGACGCGAGGCTGAGAAGTTATCTTTACTGCTTGGAAAGTCCTTCTACTTCGCGAGGTGAGGATTGTCTCGCGACGCGAGGCATAGAAGTTATCTTACTGTTTAGACAGTCTTTCTGCTACGCGAGGCGAGGATTATATCGCGACGCGAGGCAGAGAAGCTGCATCTTCACTACTTAGGCGGTTCGCTGGGCGAGAACTACTTCGCTACGCGAGGCCGAGAAGCTGCATCTTTGCTGCTCGGGCTAGTCCACTGTCTCGCGAGGCAAGGCAATGTTAGCCTGGCGAATGCCTTATCTTCCATCTGTCTCGCGAGGCGAGACGGGGTTCGCTGGGCGAGTGCCCTGTTTCTCATTTTCCCTAACTCCTTCATTAATTCTTCTTTTGAAATACTTAGTTTGATTAAAAGACCTATGGCTAAAGAAAAGACATTTTCCCACTTTGGTGACACACTTTCAAGGTTAAAACTTCATTTGATCTTTGGATCAAAAATCACTTTTGTTTCTCTTTGAAAACATAGGTTATGAAATCATGTTTTGTTGCATCAAAACTTTGCCAAAACAAGAACAACATATGTTCCTATATCTTCCTCTTACTAAGGCCACAAGCCTACTCCAATGAAAAATGGAGACTTTACTTCACCAACAAAGTAAATGTAGCTCAAAAGCTCACATAATTATGATAAACCACAATGCACCTTACTACATCCTTACTACATCGTAAACATATAGGTTCATCACACATCATGGTCTCATAATCACACAATAAAAGTCCATACTTGATCTAGTGATCAAAGTAGGTTTTTCAACATACATGGAAATGATTTTCATTCAATCATATCTTCATCAACATATGTTAAGCACACCACAACATACTCAAGCATAAACTCATCATGACAATCTTGTTCTCCAAGAGAACTTAACAAAACTTAACACATAAAAGTGAACCCAAACTAAAGGGTTTCACCCACACATAAACTTAAACAACCATTCTCACTACCACCATCTTGGTGTGATGAGGTTCTTCTCCACATATATGTTGATGAGCAGATTCCCGGATCAAAGTCGGTTGATCGGTTTCTGAACCTCCTGGCAATCGTCAACAACTACAACAACCCAACAATCCCACATTAAACAACAATCAAAACCAATCTCAACTATTCTAACAAAGAGGATTTCGGCCACCCTAGGTTAAAAAGGTTAGGAATTGGTTTTGTTTTTCCATTTCATGGATTCAAAGGCATTAGGAAAGCTAAGGATGAAATCAAGTGTTAAAAATCAAAAATTGATGAAAACACTATTCATCATCATCCAAAAGGGTTCGGCCAAAAAGGGATTTTGGGCTGTGATGGGAGTTGAATCATAAGCTCTTGGGTTTAGGTAGAGATTAATGATGTGAGTTCAAAGAACTTGGTCTTACCTCAAAAGGATTTTTCTACAATTTCCTATGGATTTTCCAAGTTTTGGATCTAAGAAATTATTTTCATGAAAAGGAAGATTGATCTTGAAATAAAGAAAGATTCAAGAAGCTAAGAGATCATAGAAGTGATCTTACCTTGAAATGAAGGAAGATTGCTCAAGGAATCAAGTGATTCCAACAAGAACTCAAGCTTTTCAAGGTGAAAATGGAGTTTTCTCTCAAGAACAACTATGGAGCTTCTAAGGATGAGGGGCTGTGCGAAAATGATGAAGTGAGGGGCTGAGTTCAGCCTCTTAAGAGCTCACTTAAGGGTAAAAAGGTCATTTGCCAAAAGGGTATAATGGTAAAAGTGTAAAAGACTATGGTTAGGGGCATTGGTCATTTTACGTCCAGATATTTCCGAACGTCATGACGACTCTGGCATACTCTCTCAAGTGTCCTAGGATGATGTGATATCAAGATTATCTGTTGGCGAGTCCCGGTAAATCCATATGTGGCTCCGTTCGTCACCCGATTGATGATTCCGCCCTAACGAAGGTCAGGAAGTGATTTTTCTGAAATTTTTATGAAATTTAACCAAAACGTAGATAATCGAATTCTAAGACTTATTGTCTCGTTCACGGGTCCATCTGAGGTCTTCTGAGCAGTAAAATCATACTGTCAGTGTAAAAACGCAGACGGGACTCCGTTTGAGTTTTCGACTCAAAACTTAATCGTAGCTTCCTACGATATCGTCGAGCATGACTGTGGTCTCGGAATATTTTATTTCCATTCCTAAGACCTCGAATAAAATAAAGACATTAAAATACTAAAGAAATAGAAAACGTGAAAATCGGGGCGTTACAGTCATACCTTTGTAGCATATAATGACCATATATTGAGCTGTAGGTGTCTGAATTAAATGAAACCAGTGTCTCATTAAAGCTAATATCCATATCTACAAGTTACATGAAGACATCGGATCGTAATTCGTGCATTAAGAGGGTCAAATAAGCATAATATGCTAACTGCTAAGAATGCTACGAGTTAAATAGCCTTGTGAATGTGCCCAGTGGATAACGAAGCGCCTTAGCTAATTTAAGAAGCGTCCAGTGAAGCTAATCAGGCGTCTATTCAAAATACAAACTTTATGAATGCTGGAGAAGTAATTTTGAATGAAGTATTAAGATATTCAAAGTCCAAGCTTGACCAGAAAATGAGGTACCATTTTCTATAAAGTCCTGAAGCATCAAGTACTGTAATAGAAGAACACAAAAGCTTCAGCAATACCAATAAAAGAAAGAGAAGACAAGCGTTAATAAAACAAAAATACAAATGCTGCAAAAGCAAAAACACTGAAGATTGAAGTCAAGTGCCTGCTGCCGATAATCAAGCCTCCGAAAAGTATTTTGAGGTATGGTCGTCGAAATGAAGTGATCTTGGTTTTATTAGAAAGATAAGATAAATACCTACATATTTCCTGGTGGAGTCGAGATCTGAACCAATCCCGATCTGAGTGAAATTCCTTCTTCAAGCTTGAGAGGTGGTACTGTTCATGACAATCAGAACATGCAAGCGTCTGCAGATAATTTCTGGAGCTTTAGGTGTGCAAAAGCATCGATCTTGGTATCGTTGGAAGTCTTATAAAAATATTCGCAACTCATATGAAGAGGTCAAGAGCGAAATCAATCTCTATCTTTGTCAAATTGCATCCGTAAGTTGGTGACGTGATGTTGTTCCTGACAGTCATACCTTTGTAGCGTCTGGTGGACATATATTGAGCTACAGGTGTCCGAATTGGATGAAGCCGGTGTCTTTTTAAAGCTAATATCCATATCTACAAATTTCATTCAGACATCGAATCCTAATTCGGCCATTAAGAGGATCAAAGAAGCATAATACGCTAACTGGTCAGAATGTTACTAGTTTGACAGTCTTGTGAATGTGCGCATCGGATAACCACGCACCTTAGCTAATTTAAGAGGCGTCCAGTGAAGCTAACCAAGCGTCTATTCAGAATACAAAACATTATGAAGGTTGGAGAAGTAATTTTGAATCAAGTATTAAGATATTCGAAGTCCAAGCTTAACCAGAAAATGAGGTAACATTTTCTATAAAGTCCTGAAGCATCAAGTACTATAATAGAAGAACACAAAAGCTTCAGCAATTGTAATAAAAGAAAGAGAAGACAAGCGTGAATAAAAACAAAAGTACAAATGCTGCAAAAGCAAAAACACTGAAGATTGAAGTCAAGCGCCTGCCGCCAATAATCAAGCCTCCGAAACGTCGTATTTTGAGGTACACTCATCGAAAAGAAGTGGTCTTGGTTTTATTAGAAAGATAAGATAAATACCTACAGGTTTCCTGGTGAAGTCGAGATCTGAACAAATCCCGATCTGAGTGAAATTCCTTCTACAAGCTTGAGATGTGGTACTGTTTGTGACAATCAGAACAAGCAAGCGTCTGCTGACAATTTCTGGAGCTTTAGGTGTTCAAAAGTATCGATCTTGATATCGTTGGAAGGCTTATAAAAATATTCGCAACTCATATGAAGAGGTCAAGAGCGAAATCGATCTCTATCTTTGTCAAATTGCATCCGTAAGTTGGTGACGTGATGTTGTTCCTGGCAGTCATACCTTTGTAGTGTCTAAGGATCATTTATTGAGCTGTAGGTGTCCGAATTGGATGAAACGAGTGTCTCATTAAAGCTAATATCTGTATCCACACATTTCATGAAGACATCGAATCCTAATTCGGCCTTTAAGAGGCACTAAGAAGCATGATATGCTCACTGGTCAGAATGTAACGAGTTAAACCCTTGTGAATGTGCCCAGTGGATAACCAAGCGCCTTAGCTCATTTAAGAATTCTCTGGTGAAGATAATCAAGCTTCTACTTAGAATACAGAACATTATGATGGCTGGAGAAGTAATTTCGAATGAAGTATTAAGATATTCAAAGTCCAAGCTTGACCAGAAAATAAGGTACCATTTTCTATAAAGTCCTGAAGCATCAAGTACGGTAATCGAAGAACAGAAAAGCTTCAGCAATTGTAATAGAAGAAAGAGAAGACAAGTGAGAATAAAAACAAAAGTACAAATGCTGCAAAAGCAAAAACACTGAAGATGGATGTCAAGCGGCTGCTGCCGATAATCAAGCCTCTGAAACGTTGTATTTTGATGTACGCTTGTCGAAATGAAGTGGTCCTTGTTTTATTAGAAAGATAAGATAAATACCTACATGTTTCCTGGTGAAGTCGAGATCTGAACCAATCCCGATCTGAGTGAAATTCCTTCATCATGGTTGAGATTTGGTACTGTTCGTGACATTCAGAACATGCAAGCATCTGCTGATAATTTTTGGAGCTTTAGGTGTTCAAAAGCATCGATCTTGATATTGTTGGAAGGCTTAGAGAAATATCCGTAACTCTCGTGAAGAGGTCAAGAGCGAAATCGATCTCTATCTTTGTCAAATTGCATCCGTAAGTCGGAGACGTGATGTTTTTCCTGACAGTCATACCTTTGTTGCGTCTGATGATCATATATTGAGTTGTAGGTGTTTGAATTGGATGAAACCAGTGTCTCATTAAAGCTAATATCTGTATCTCCACATTTCATGCAGACGTCGAATCCTAATTCGGCCTTTAAGAGGGTCTAAGAAGCATAATACGCTCACTGGTCAGAATGTGACGAGTTAAACAGCCTTGTGAATGTGCCCAGTGGATAACCAAGCGCCTTAGCTCATTTAAGAATCCTCCGGTGAAGATAATCAAGCGTCTACTTAGAATACAGAACATTATGATGGCTGGAAATGTAATTTCGATTGAAGTATTAAGATATTCCAAGTCCAAGCTTGACCAGAAAATAAGGTACCATTTTCTATAAAGTCCTGAAGCATCAAGTACGGTAATAGAATAACACAAAAGCTTCAGCAATTGTAATAGAAGAAAGAGAAGACAAGTGTGAATAAATACAAAAGTACAAATGCTGCAAAAGCAAAAACACTGAAGATTGAAGTCAAGCGCCTGCAACCGATAATCAAGCCTCCGAAACGTCGTATTTTGAGGTATGCTCATCGAAATGAAGTGGTCTTTGTTTTATTAGAAAGATAAGATAAATACCTACATGTTTCCTGGAGAAGTCGAGATTTGAACCAATCCCGATCTGAGTGAAATTCCTTCTTCAAGCTTGAGATGCGATACTGTTCATGACAATTAGAACATGCAAGCGTCTGCTGACAATTTCTGCAGCTTTAGGTGTTCAAAAGTATCGATCTTGATATCGTTGGAAGGCTTAGAAAAATATTCGCTACTCATACGAAGAGGTCAAGAGCGAAATCGATCTCTATCTTTGTCAAATTGCATCCGTAAGTTGGTGACGTGATGTTGTTCCTGACAGTCATACCTTTGTAGCGTCTGATGATCATTTATTGAGCTGTAGGTGTTCGAATTGGATGAAACGAGTGTCTCATTAAAGCTAATATCCGTATCTACACGTTTCATGAAGACATCGAATCCTAATTCGGCCTTTAAGAGGGTCTAACCAACATAATACGCTCACTGGTCAGAATGTAACGAGTCAAACCCTTGTGAATGTGCCCAGTGGATAACCAAGCGCCTTAGCTAATTTAAGAATCCTCTGGTGAAGATAATCAAGCGTCCACATAGAATACAGAACATTATGATTGCTGGAGTAGTAATTTCGAATGAAGTATTAAGATATTCAAAGTCCAAGCTTGACCAGAAAATAAGGCACCATTTTCTATAAAGTCCTGAAGCATCAAGTACGGTAATAGAAGAACACAAAAGCTTCAGCAATTGTAACAGAAGAAAGAGAAGACAAGTGAGAATAAAAACAAAAGTACAAATGCTGCAAAAGCAAAAACACTGAAGATTGAAGTCAAGCGCCTGCTGCCGATAATCAAGCCTCCGAAAAGTCGTATTTTGATGTACGCTCATCGAAATGAAGTGGTCCTTGTTTTATTAGAAAGATAAGACAAATACCTACATGTTTCCTAGTGAAGTCGAGATCTGAACCAATCCCGATCTGAGTGAAATTCCATCTTCAAGGGTGAGATTTGGTACTATTCGTGACAATCAGAACATGCAAGCGTCTGCTGATAAATTCTGGGGCTTTAGGTGTTAAGAAGCATCGATCTTGATATCGTTGGAAGGCTTAGAGAAATATCCGTAACTCTCGTGAAGAGGTCAAGAGCGAAATCGATCTCTATCTTTGTCAAATTGCATCCGTAAGTTGGTGACGTGATGTTTTTCCTGACAGTCATAACTTTGTTGCGTCTGATGATCATATATTGAGTTGTAGGTGTCCAAATTGGATGAAACCAGTGTCTCATTAAAGCTAATATCTGTATCTCCACATTCCATGAAGACGTCGAATCCTAATTCGGCCTTTAAGAGGGTCTAAGAAGCATAATACGCTCAGTGGTCAGAATGTGACGAGTTAAACAGCCTTGTGAATGTGCCCAGTGGATAACCAAGCGCCTTAGCTCATTTAAGAATCCTCCGGTGAAGATAATCAAGCGTCTACTTAGAATACAGAACATTATGATGGCTGGAGAAGTAATTTCGATTGAAGTATTAAGATATTCAAAGTCCAAGCTTGACCAGAAAATAAGGTACCATTTTCTATAAAGTCCTGAAGCATCAAGTACGGTAATAGAAGAACACAAAAGCTTCAGCAATTGTAATAGAAGAAAGAGAAGACAAGTGTGAATAAAAACAAAAGTACAAATGCTGCAAAAGCAAAAACACTGAAGATTGAAGTCAAGCGCCTGCTACCGATAATCAAGCCTCCGAAACGTCGTATTTTGAGGTACGCTCGTCGAAATGAAGTGGTCTTTGTTTTATTAGAAAGAGAAGATAAATACCTACATGTTTCCGGGTGAAGTCGAGATCTGAACCAATCCCGATCTGAGCGAAATTCCTTCTTCAAGCTTGAGATGTGGTACTGTTCGTGACAATCAGAACATGCAAGCGTCTGCAGATAATTTCTGGAGCTTTAGGTGTTCAAAAGCATCGATCTTGGTATCGTTGGAAGGCTTTGAGAAATATCCGCAACTCCCGTGAAGAGGTCAAGAGCGAAATCGATCTCTATCTTTGTCAAATTGCATCCGTAAGTTGGTGACCTGATGTTGTTCCTGACAGTCATATCTTTGTAGCGTCTGGTGGCCATATATTGAGCTACAAATGTCCGAATTGGATGAAGCCGGTGTAATTTTATTAAGACATTGAATCCTAATTCGGCCATTAAGAGGATCAAAGAAGCATAATACGCTAACTGGTCAGAATGCTACTAGTTTGATAGCCATGTGAATGTGCCCAGCGGATAACCATGCACCTTAGCTAATTTAAGAGGCGTCCAGTGAAGCTAATCAAGCGTCTATTCAGAATACAAAACATTATGAAGGTTGGAGAAGTAATTTTGAATCAATTATTAAGATATTCAAAGTCCAAGCTTGACCAGAAAATAAGGTATCATTTTCTATAAAGTCCTGAAGCATCAAGTACTGTAATAGAAGAACCTAAAAGCTTCAGCGATTGTAATAGAAGAAAGAGAAGACAAGCGTGAATAAAAAGAAAAATACAGAAGCTGCAAAAGCAAAAACACTGAAGATTGAAGTCAAGCGCCTGCTGCCGATAATCAAGCCTCCGAATCGTCGTATTTTGAGGTACGCTTGTCGAAATGAAGTGGTCTTTGTTTTATTAGAAAGATAAGATAAATACCTACATGTTTCCGGGTGAAGTCGACATCTGAACCAATCCCGATCTGAGTGAAATTCCATCTTCATGCTTGAGATGCGGTACTGTTCGTGACAATCAGAACATGCAAGCGTCTGCTGATAATTTCTAGAGCTTTAGGTGTTCAAAAGCATCGATCTTGATATCGTTGGAAGGCTTAGAGAAATATCCGCAACTCTCGTGAAGAGGTCAAGAGCGAAATCGATCTCTATCTTTGTCAAATTGCATCCGTAAGTTGGTGACGTGATGTTTTTCCTGACAGTCATAACTTTGTTGCGTCTGATGATCATATATTGAGCTGTAGGTGTCCAAATTGGATGAAACCAGTGTCTCATTAAAGCTAATATCTGTATCTCCACATTCCATGAAGACGTCGAATCCTAATTCGGCCTTTAAGAGGGTCTAAGAAGCATAATACGCTCAGTGGTCAGAATGTGACGAGTTAAATAGCCTTGTGAATGTGCCCAGTGGATAACCAAGCGCCTTAGCTCATTTAAGAATCCTCCGGTGAAGATAATCAAGCGTCTACTTAGAATACAGAACATTATGATGGCTGGAGAAGTAATTTCGATTGAAGTATTAAGATATTCAAAGTCCAAGCTTGACCAGAAAATAAGGTACCATTTTCTATAAAGTCCTGAAGCATCAAGTACGGTAATAGAAGAACACAAAAGCTTCAGCAATTGTAATAGAAGAAAGAGAAGACAAGTGTGAATAAAAACAAAAGTACAAATGCTGCAAAAGCAAAAACACTGAAGATTGAAGTCAAGCGCCTGCTACCGATAATCAAGCCTCCGAAACGTCGTATTTTGAGGTACGCTCGTCGAAATGAAGTGGTCTTTGTTTTATTAGAAAGAGAAGATAAATACCTACATGTTTCCGGGTGAAGTCGAGATCTGAACCAATCCCGATCTGAGCGAAATTCCTTCTTCAAGCTTGAGATGTGGTACTGTTCGTGACAATCAGAACATGCAAGCGTCTGCAGATAATTTCTGGAGCTTTAGGTGTTCAAAAGCATCGATCTTGGTATCGTTGGAAGGCTTTGAGAAATATCCGCAACTCCCGTGAAGAGGTCAAGAGCGAAATCGATCTCTATCTTTGTCAAATTGCATCCGTAAGTTGGTGACCTGATGTTGTTCCTGACAGTCATATCTTTGTAGCGTCTGGTGGCCATATATTGAGCTACAAATGTCCGAATTGGATGAAGCCGGTGTAATTTTATTAAGACATTGAATCCTAATTCGGCCATTAAGAGGATCAAAGAAGCATAATACGCTAACTGGTCAGAATGCTACTAGTTTGACAGCCATGTGAATGTGCCCAGCGGATAACCATGCACCTTAGCTAATTTAAGAGGCGTCCAGTGAAGCTAATCAAGCGTCTATTCAGAATACAAAACATTATGAAGGTTGGAGAAGTAATTTTGAATCAATTATTAAGATATTCAAAGTCCAAGCTTGACCAGAAAATAAGGTATCATTTTCTATAAAGTCCTGAAGCATCAAGTACTGTAATAGAAGAACCTAAAAGCTTCAGCGATTGTAATAGAAGAAAGAGAAGACAAGCGTGAATAAAAAGAAAAATACAGAAGCTGCAAAAGCAAAAACACTGAAGATTGAAGTCAAGCGCCTGCTGCCGATAATCAAGCCTCCGAATCGTCGTATTTTGATGTACGCTTGTCGAAATGAAGTGGTCTTTGTTTTATTAGAAAGATAAGATAAATACCTACATGTTTCCGGGTGAAGTCGACATCTGAACCAATCCCGATCTAAGTGAAATTCCATCTTCATGCTTGAGATGCGGTACTGTTCGTGACAATCAGAACATGCAAGCGTCTGCTGATAATTTCTAGAGCTTTAGGTGTTCAAAAGCATCGATCTTGATATCGTTGGAAGGCTTAGAGAAATATCCGCAACTCTCGTGAAGAGGTCAAGAGCGAAATCGATCTCTATCTTTGTCAAATTGCATCCGTAAGTTGGTGACGTGATGTTGTTCCTGACAGTCATACCTTTGTTGCGTCTGATGATCATATATTGAGCTGTAGGTGTCCGAATTG
>JBCIVQ010000182.1:0-24939 GCA_039655645.1 Ammopiptanthus mongolicus
AATAGTTTGAATTGTACTTTGAGCTTCAATTTGTAATCTTTATCTGCACTACTTGAGTGCTATATTCTTCTTCTACTTCTTCTTGCTCTTGGGTATGAATCCCTTTTTCTTTAAAGAGAAACAATATCTCTTGAACTTGAGGCTCTTGCACAAAGGGAGGTTATATCCCATTATTTTGTGTGGAGAGTGCTCTTGGTTTGTAAAGGTTTCTAGCTGCACCTGATTGAAAAGCTAGTTATTGAGTGAAATCCCTTGGTGTTTGACCTTGGGGACTGGACGTAGGCCACAGGGTATTTAGTGGCCGAACCAGGATAAATCTGCGGCTCTCTCTCTATCCTTTCATTATTGTCTTCTACCTTACAACAATTTAATTTATCGCATTTATTTTATTGCAATTTAATTTATCGCAATTTATTTTATTGCAATTTAATTTATCGCATTTACTTTATTGCAATTTAATTTAAGCGATTTATTTTATTGCTATTTACTTTCTAGAATTTATTATTCAAGCAATTTACTTTATAGCGCTTCTAATTTCAGTCATTTATCTTCAAGCGCCGTAATTGCAAAAAGTTTTTCAAAAACATATATCACACACAATTCACCCCCCCTCTTGTGTTTGAAGTCACTTGTCAACAAGTGATACCAGAGCTTAACTCTTGTCTAAAGGGCTAAATCGTCTCAAGAGGTAACATGACTTCAAATGGTTTTAAAAATGAGGGCAATTCCACAAACAGACCCCCATTGTTCAATGGTGAAGGGTATGGTTATTGGAAGGAAAGGATGCAAATCTTTCTTGAGGCAGTAGACCTCGATGTTTGGGACGCTGTGAAAAATGGTCCATTTGTTCCCACTCATTCAGTTAATGATGCAGTGGTGAATAAACCAAGAAATCTTTGGACCGACGAGGAAAAGAAAAAGGTTCAATATAATTTGAAAGCTAGGAACATCATCATTGCAGCTCTAAGCTACGATGAGTTCTATAGGGTCTCAAATTGTAAGACCGCCAAGGAAATGTGGGACACCCTTCAATTGACCCATGAAGGTACTACCGAGGTCAAAAGGGCTCGAATGAACACATTAACCCATGAGTATGAGCTATTTAGGATGAAACAGGGTGAAAGCATACATGATATGCAAAAACGATTTACCCATATAATTAATCATCTTAGAGCTCTTGGGAAGTCCTTCAATAATGAAGATTTAATTAATAAGGTTCTTAGATGTCTAAATAGAAGTTGGCAACCTAAAGTTACAGCTATATCTGAATCTAGAGATCTATCTTCTATGTCTTTGGCGACTCTGTTTGGAAAATTGCAGGAACATGAGCTCGAACTAAATCGACTCATTGAGAATGAGGAAACCGATAAGAAAAAGAAAAGTATTGCTCTCAAAGCAAGTATCAATAAAACAGAAGAAGAAGACGACCTTGATGAATGTGATAGCCTCGATGAAAACGAGGAAAATATGAGCCTAATGGTTCGAAGGTTCAAAAAATTCATGAGACAGAAAGGCAAGGCAAAACAATTCTTCAATCCTCAAAAGAAAAATGAGGGGGAAGGAACTTCCTTCAATCCAACATGCTACAACTGTGGCAAAAAGGGTCATATTAAACCCGACTGTCCTCAAGGCCAAAAGAAACATGAAAAATCAAATAAAAGGCCACAGAAGGATAGAAAAGCAAGAAGAGCTTATATTGCGTGGGATGAGAACGACATGGACTCCTCCGACGAATCGGATAATGAAGAAGCAAATTTATGTCTCATGGCCAACCATGAGGAAGATGAGGTAAACAATTTTGAGCTTGAAACTGATTTAACATATGATGATTTACTTATTGCCTGTGAGGAGTTAAATGATGAAAATGTTAGACTGCGCAAAAGCATTTCTTCATCTAAGAAAAACATTTCTTTTTTTTTGAAACAAAAATAAGTATTTTGAACAACGAAATGGAAGCTCTTAAAGAAAAACAAGTCGTTCCAATCGAAACCTCCTCATGCACTTCTTGTGAAAACAAAAAGAATGAAGTTTTTAAGTGTGATGAATGTAGCGTTTTGAAAAATAAAATCGAGGATTTATACAGCACGCTTGCAAACTTTTACTATGGGAAGAGATAATCTAAATGTTCTTTTAGGAAATCAAAAAGGTACTTATGACAAAGCTGGTTTGGGCTTTCGCCCGAAAATTCATGAAAAATCCTTCAAAAAATTCTTTTGTCCAAACAACACATCAAGTAGCCCCTTTGTCAAATGTTTTCACTGTGGTAGGAAAGGACACACTGCTTCTATTTGCAATGTTAGGAAAAATAAAGAAGTGAATGGCATAAAGACATGGGTTCCAAAGGGCGTATTACCCAAAGCTAACTCTCAAGGACCCAAAATGATTTGGGTACCAAAGGTTAAAACTTGATTCTGTGTTGTAGGTGTGCTTGAAGGCCAAGAACTCTAATTGGTATCTTGACAGTGGTTGTTCAAAGCACATGACGGGAGACAAAACCAAGTTCTCTTCTATATCATCCGAAAAGGGTGGCTATGTTTTCTATGGTGACAACAATAAAGAAAGTGTTGATGATCTTGCAGAACTTTTGGGAAATAACCACCTTGAGGAACAAATAAGTCAAGAGAAAAAGGATGAAGATCAACCACCTCTTAGTATCGATGATTCACCTCACTCAAATCTTCCAAGAGAATGGAGAACATCAAGACACCATCCTCTTGACAACATAATAGGTGATATTTCAAAAGGGGTAACAACTCGAAACTCTCTTAAACATGCATGTCATTACATGGCTTTCGTATCTCAAATTGAACCTAAAGATATTGATGATGCTATCATTGATGAACATTGGGCTCTTGCCATGCAAGAAGAGTTGAACCAATTTGAAAGAAACAATGTTTGGGAACTTGTTCCCAAACCTAAGGATCAGTTAGTCATTGGGACTAAATGGGTCTTTCGTAACAAGCTTGATGAAAACGGTATAATTGTTCGGAATAAAGCTAGGCTTGTCGCTAAAGGATATAATCAACAAGAGGGCATAGATTTCGATGAAACCTATGCTCCAGTGGCTAGATTAGAAGCCATCCGCATGCTTCTTGCATTTGCATGCATTATGGATTTCAAACTCTTTCAAATGGATGTAAAAAGTGCTTTTCTTAATGGTTATATTCAAGAAGAAGTCTATGTGGACCAACCCCCTGGTTTTTCAAATTTCAAATTTCCTAATCATGTCTTCAAACAAAAAAAGGCTCTATATGGTTTGAAACAAGCTCCTAGAGCTTGGTATGATCGTCTAAGCAAGTTTTTACTTGAAAATGATTTTGAAAGAGGAAAAGTGGACACCACTCTTTTTATCAAAAATAAAAAGCATGACATTTTACTTGTTCAAATTTATGTGGACGATATTATATTTGGTGCAACTAATGAATCTTTGTGTAAAGACTTTTCTAACATAATGCAAAATGAGTTTGAATGTCAATGATGGGCGAGCTCAACTACTTCCTTGGGCTTCAAATCAAGCAATCAAAAGAAGGAATATTCATAAATCAAGCAAAATATTGCAAGGAGCTACTCAAGAAATTTGGAATGAGCAATGCCAAAGAAATATCCACACCAATGAGCACCTCCTGCTACCTTGATAAAAATGAGGAAAGTAAGTCGGTTGAAGTAAGTAAGTATAGAGGTATGATAGGTTCACTTCTTTATCTTACAGCAAGTCGCCCCGATATAACGTTTAGTGTTTGCATGTGTGCACGTTTTCAATCTAACCCTAAGGAATCACATCTCACAGCGGTAAAACGCATTATGAGATATCTCATTGGCACACAAAATATGGGTCTATGGTACCCTAGAGGTGCTGATTGCACTTTAATTGGGTACTCGGATTCAGATTTTGCGGGATGCAAAATGGATCGAAAAAGCACCAGTGGGACTTGTCACTTGTTAGGAAACGCATTAGTTTCTTGGCATAGTAAGAAGCAAGCCAGTGTGGCTTTGTCCACTGCCGAAGCGGAATACGTAGCGGCAGGTAGTTGTTGTGCACAAATAATTTGGATGAAGCAACAGTTAAATGACTATGGAATAAATCTTAGAACTGTTCCAATTAAATGTGACAACACAAGTGCCATAAACCTCACTAAAAATCCGGTTTATCACTCTCGAACCAAGCACATTGAGATTAGGCATCACTTCATAAGAGATCATGTACAAAAAGGTGATTGCATGATTGAGTTTGTGGAAACATCTAAGCAACTCGCAGATATTTTTACTAAACCATTGCCTAAAGAAAATTTCTTCTTCATAAGAACGGAATTAGGTATTCTTAATGAATCATGCATTAAATGAAATATCTTATGTGCATCATACTATTTTTTCCCTTGTTATCCCTAACTTGTGTGTTGAAGTGTGTAAACAGGATACATGCTCTATGTGCTAAAATTCAAATTTCTTTAGCCATAATCGATTATAGAATAGGCATAATCGATTATTCATAAGTCAGAGGACCAGGAATCGATTATAGTAATCAATTGATACAATTGAAAAAAAGAACAAAAGTCAGACGAACCATAATCGATTAGGATAATCGATTATAAATGAAAGAACAAGGAAGGAGAATCGATTATATATTCATCTCAACAATCTCACATAACCGATTAGATAATCGATTATTCAAAGACCCAGACTATAATCGATTACATAATCGATTTCGCGAATACCAAAAGTCTGCCACTAAAGGAATAATCGATTATGAGGCACTCAATAATCGATTATGGGTCATGGATGAGCGAATCAGGAGCCAACACGGTAAGACATAATCGATTATGCTCACTTACATAATCGATTAAGAAACCGATTAAAAGGTCAGTAACGTTCATTTTGGTCATTTTGGACTGTTTCTAACTTTCCTGAATATATGCCTTGCTCTTGTTTGCACTTTTCCCGCTTTTTTTGATAATGCCAAAAGGGGGAGAGTTATATGATTGCATAGTTCAGGGAGAGTTTGCATGCTTTAGGGGAGTTGCTATTTTTAAATTTTGCATAAAAATAAGGCGTAGAGTATTTTATCTGTGCATTAACTCTGATTTCTCGTCTCTAGAGGAAATCCCTCCTTGAGATGTTTGTCATCATCAAAAAGGGGGAGAATGTGAATATATGCCTTGACAGGATTAATCTAGTTTTTGATGATTGAAAAAAGGAACCGGAAAGTCAAGTATACAAAAAGCGGAAAAGAAGATCAAGGAGATCAAGTGCTTCAAGACTGGGTTATGGGAATTTTTATTTCTTGTAATCGGTGTTTATTAGGATCTTTTTGTAAATGGTTCTAAAGCTCTCATATTTAAAATCAATCACACACACACATTACGTTAACTTAAAAGGCTTTTACTAAAAATAATAGAAATTTCATTATAGCCGTTAAGTTTTCAAAAAAAGAAATGTACATAATCGATTATGAATATGTCATAATCGATTACACTCAAAACAGAGAAGTCATAATCGATTATGAATATGTCATAATCGATTATGAATCGATTACACTCAAAACAGAGAAGTCATAATCGATTATCCTAATAGATTATGCTGCGAAAGCAAATCAGCGCGTTTTTTCTCAAGGGATAATCGATTATGGACATACCATAATCGATTATGAAGCGACTGCCTTGTTTCTTAAATGGGCTTAACCTAATTCCTATGGACTTAAAAGTTTTTCTATAAATAGGAATGCCAAGGCAACTCTATATATAACACACGAATCCTATTGCGCTCTGAAACTCTGTTTATTTTATTACTTACTCTCACATATTCGCTTTTGATTATTTTTTGAATAGAGAGCTTTACATATCATATAGTTTGAATTGTACTTTGAGCTTCAATTTGTAATCTTTATTTGCACTACTTGAGTGCTACATTCTTCTTCTACTTCTTCTTGCTCTTGGGTGTGAATCCCTTTTTCTTTAAAGAGAAACAATATCTCTTGAACTTGAGGCTCTTGCACAAAGGGAGGTGATATCCCATTATTTTGTGTGGAGAGTGCACTTGGTTTGTAAAGGTTTCTAGCTGTACCTGATTTAATAGCTAGTTATTGAGTGAAAACCCTTGGTGTTTGACCTTGGGGACTGGACGTAGGCCACAGGGTATTTAGTGGCCGAACCAGGATAAATCTGCGGCTCTCTCTCTATCCTTTCATTATTGTCTTCTACCTTACAGCAATTTAATTTATCGCAATTTATTTTATTGCAATTTAATTTATCGCATTTACTTTATTGCAATTTAATTTAAGCGATTTATTTTATTGCTATTTACTTTCTAGAATTTATTATTCAAGCAATTTACTTTATAGCGCTTCTAATTTCAGTCATTTATCTTCAAGCCCCGTAATTGCAAAAAGTTTTTCAAAAACACATATCACACACAATTCACCCCCCTCTTGTGTTTGAAGTCACTTGTCAACATGAATGTCTTCTCTGAAGGTGATTAAGGGTGCGTTTGGAAATACAGCTTATTTAAGCGCTTATGCAATAAGCTCTTTTTTAAATAAGCTAAAAAAACAGCTTATTTTCATAAGCTTCTCTGACAAGCTTATGGAAATAAGCCAAAAACAGCTTATGGAAAGATCATAAATTATTTTCATAAACTATTTGTATAATTTTAATTCCATAAGCTATTCTCATAAGCTCTATATAAGCTCTTCCAAACGCACCCTAAATGGTCCCACAAGGTTCTCCTACGGTCAAAAGAAGGAGAAGCATATAAAGCAGTAACAAACCATGCAACACTTTGCTTTTTTAAAAAGAAGAGTGATTGCTTGGTCCATGTTATCCAAAATAGAAATATCAACATCATCAACACAAGACAGAATCCAAATACCACCTGAGTGGCCACGAGCCTCCTGAATGCAAACTGGATTGTAACCCAAGTCGAGCCAAAATCTTGCAACTTTGACAAAAAGAACATGAGTTTCATAGATGCACACCATAGAGGGATGGTGAGTCCTGATAAGATCACGAGCATGGCGCCTAGTATTTCTACCAAAAGCACCCTGAATGTTCCAAGACATGATTACGAAATTATGGAAACTATCCATTAACAACCAAGCAAGGAAAAAGAGGCCGCCTGGCCAGAGTCTACGTTGCCATGGCATCGCATTGTGTCTCCCACACCACTTCAGGTGTTTCTTTAACATTCTCAATGATAGCATGATTATCATTGCATTTGTTCTGATCATGGTTGGCAAGGTCCTCTTCATCCGGTAGCAAGATAAACCTGTTGGGGGAGATAGCCTTCATATTAACTGTAGACTTTGCTCCAAAACCCAAGTCATAAATCTTTGGACCCTGTTGATTATGAATTTTGTTTTTGAGTTTTTGAATATCCTTCCCTTTGTCAGCATTGTGCGCTGGGCTAGCTAGAGAAGGCTCTTGTCGTGGCCTTTTGTGTGGCCCATTAGTAGTCAATGGCTTAGAAGATGAAGCCTTGTTTGTATGTTGACTGAAAGGCACCTGTTTATTGTAATTAGTATTCACATGACCTGTTTGCTTAGCAATTGATTTATTTCCATGCGACTTGCCTCCCTTAGTCAGAGTATCTTTATTGCCATTAATTGCTTGATCCTTATTTGAATTTTTTTGAATCTTTCCGTTTCTTTTCTTTCTCCTAACGGACAACCACTCTCCATGGATTTTGCCTGGATCTTCTGCACGTAAATGAGGCGTAATTTCTGCACGTAACTGATCTTGAGGAGCCGTATTTTCAGCACTGCAATTATTAGAACTTGATTGCACCAACCCTGCCGTGACCTTTGCATGCTGCACCGGTTCCTTTCCCTGTGCCGCCTCCGAAGACGTGTTCTCCTCCGCCGGTTTCTGCTTACAGTCACTACCAAGATGGCCATAACATCCACAAACAGAACAAATGCGATGTAAACCTTCATATTCAACACGATACCAATAATCCTTCAACCAAATCTTCCCTACAACAGGTTTGTTAAAATCAATCTGGACACAGACTCGTGCAAACCTTCCTCTATGAACATCAAGAGTATTTCTATCAACCTTTATAGGAGTTCCCACAGCAGATGCTAGAGCTAAAAGAATACTCTCATCATAATAGAAAAGATTTAAACCGGGAAAACGAATCCACACCAAGGTCTTGTCAATCTTGGCAGATGGAGAAACAAAATCTGATGTCCAGCATTGCACCGTTAAATAATGATCAAAAATCATCCATGGACCCTCTCCCATGACTTTTGCACGATCTGACTCAATATCAAACTTTACCATGAAAAAGCCATTATCAATATCCATAATTTCAAAACCTCCTACTAGCTTCCATATCTTATGCAGTCTTTCCCTCATGGTGTTGAAACCAATGGTTTTACCTAATAGTTTCACCACGAGAGCATCTTTCCAAGGAGCACACAGACCCTCAAAAACCTTATCATCAATAATGACCGTAGGTTTTAGAGGATTCCCCTCCTGATATTCAATCCTAGCAAGATTTTCCTTGATTAGATCAACCTTCTGTCATGGTGCTGAGATTTGTTGCTGTCCCATAACCATATCCCGAAAGGAAGGCTTCTTCTGTTTATCATTGATGTGTTTACCTCCACCACCAACTGGTGGTTTGTCCCTAGCAGTGGCCGCAAAAACAAAAGCTTTAGAGTTTTCCACCTCTACCTCCATTCTAGTCCACTTCTACCCGTGTGACACTACACCAAAATAGGGAAAAATTGACGCAACATTCACCAGCGTTTTCCCGTAAAACGCTAGAAAATATGAGGCGGAGAAGTATTACTAGCGCTTTCTTTGGTAAGTGCTAGCAAATTATTGGGATTTACCAGCGCTTTTTTAACTAAGCTTAAGCAAATCTCTGACATTGAGTATTGCCAGCGCTTTTCCAAATAAACGCTGGTAAAGGACAAATACATTTGCCAGCGCTTCCTTAGGAAAGCGCTGGTAATAGTATTACCAGCGCTTTCCTAAGGAAGCACTGGCAAATGTGTTGTCCTTTACCAGCGTTTATTTGGAAAAGCGCTGGCAATACTCAATTTCTATATAAGTATAATTTTTTGATTTATATTACTGATCAGTGTACTCGATCTTCACTTCGCGCGCGCGCTTTCAGTAATAGTATCTTCACATGCACAGTACTCTCACCGCGAACTCAAACCTCCTCATCTTCTTAACAGTCGCGAATTGAACCCTCCTCATCTCCTCCACAACCGCGAACTCAACCCCTCTCCTCCACCACAGCGACCCTCAATCCGCTCCCCACAACCGCGCGTCCACAACCCTCTCCTCCACGGTGAGAACGAAGGTTGCCACGTGAGCTGAACTACACCTCGTGCTTTCCCAACAAATTATCCAAGCTTTTCAGATTTTTTATTTATTTTGTTTTTTAATTTTCAGTCTTCCAGCTAGCGTGGTTTACAGAGAACAACAAAGTAACAAAACAACCACAAAATTGATGCAGCTTTAGATCAATCTCTCTCTTCGCTCAGCACTCACGACCTAAGCACTCACGCTCAGCACCTTCGCGAAACCTCACGGTTCTCTCCTCAAACCCTCTTCTCAACAGATGTATTCCCATCATTGAAGCATACATTCTGGGTGCATATTCATTATTATTCTGTGGGGTCAGTCATGCATTTTGGAACATATCCTTCTCTTGGATAATTGCTTATATGTTCATTTTTATCCAACTTGTGTTTACTCTACATGTTGCACTGCATCTTCTACTACTCTTTTAATTTGCCAAAAGATGGAGTAGGTCCCTTTGGATTTTGCTACTGACCAAAAGGGTTTTACATAAACTTTAGAGTCTAAGTTAGATTAGTTCCCTAATCAAGGTAGAATTTTAGGTTAATTAGAACTTAGTTTTTGAATTCTACTTACTTGGACTTTCCAAATTAATATGTTTTCCCCAAATCTCTAATTGGGATGGAATGTTGTATATGAGTTAGGTCTCTGTTTGAATCCTTAATGAAACTTGACTTCTCATTGTCTTAGCCTTGTAGGCAGGTTAGGCTACTAATTAACTACGGCTCTAAGAGCACAAGAATTCTAAATGGATTTTAACTTTCACTCAAGAGTTTTCAAGCAAATTCTAAATCTTTTTCTAAGCTTGGAACCTAGGTGGACTTATAAGTGGATCAACTTCTCATCAAAGAAAAAAATGTGTCACAATTGTGTAGATAAGCTCTGTTGCATATGTATTGTACATTTGTGGTTCTGCTTTACTGAGAAAATGTCTGTGTGATGATAAGATAGAAAATTTATAGTTATCTTCAATTTTATTGCAACAAGTGGCCTTCTACTTAATTCGGCAAGTAATCCACAAGTGTAAGGACTTGTTTATGTACATTAAGTAGCTCTTAGTATTCCAGATTAAAGCCCTTCAGATTTGGCAATGGAACCTCTATCATTGTTTATAGACTAGCTCCATCAAGATTAGCATGTGGTTTTGACCTTAGCAACTAATAAAATGCATATAACCCAGGAGAATTCCATTTCTATAATGATTAAATGAATATCTAAATTGACATTAGCTACTTGTGGCTACTCTTTTAGGATCTTTTTATTTGTTAAAATGTTCACCACTCACCAGAAATTATTACATGAACATGAACCATGCCTGAAATGATGGAATCTGGTTTTATCCCTAACTATTAGTTCGCTGCTGTAAGCCTCTGAAACCAGCTTTGCCATATGGTGACAATCCACACACATTCTAAGGTTCTTCACTATTCTTATGGTTACTCCAGGTACTGTACTAATAAGGGCATAGGCAATAGCCAATTTCTCACTATGCCTGTAGAGTGCAGTCTCCTTATCCTCTTCCCCTATATCAAGGAAAAAAATATACCTCAAGGAAAAAAACTTCACGGTTTCTCTTTTATTTTCCTTGAGGTACATTCTTGCTATGAGAATGTGTTGTAGAAGGTATATTTGTGTTTCTGTGTTTTGTACTTTAATTGACATGTCTTCCAGATTTCGAATTTGCTTTTCTCATTTTGTATACACTTAGAAGTGGATCCCTGAACTCCAACATTTTGCTCCTGGTGTCCCAGTGGTACTAGTTGGAACCAAATTGGGTAAGTCATCAAGCACTGTTCTTAAATTCTTAAATTGGGTAACTAAAATATTCTTGAGTTTAATGATTATTATTATAGTCAAACTGATTTAATAATAATGTGACATGTGATATAATGAAAATTAAACTCATTTATTTTCTGTTTCTCATTTATATATTCTAACATGTGATAATTGAAGCAGCACATTACCAAGCGGGAATCACTTAGAAGAAATTCGTTCATGGAGCGATAGGGACATCCCATTTCTCACATATCGAAATAGGTTAGTTTTCTTCTCTTTCATGCTGTCCGTGGTTCTGCTTCTGGTCTCACCTTCTTTGTCTAATTTTACCTTTACTTTATCTTTGTCACTTGATAATCTGCAGTTTTGGTCATGTCTTGATTTTCTTATTGTCTACCACAGATTTCTTACTCCTACCAGGTATTTATCTTTTTTTAATCTCTTATAAGCAGTATAATCATTAGACATATTTATTTTTATCGGTGTACACATGCATTAACCTTAGTTTCCTGTTCAATAATGATTTGTATATTGTTTTTGACACAATATACAAGTTGTTCTTGAATTGTCCAAAGTGGACAGTCTAAGAATGTAAAATCGCATTCAATCCATATTATTGTATGTCTTAATCATTAGCTTCTTGATCTAAGAATGTCATTGGTTTGTATTTTCTCATTGTTCTCTGTGTACATACCTAATTTGGGTCGTAATACCACCTGAATTAAGTTGTGTGCTTGGAGAACTAAGGGGAAATGCTGCCGAAATTTTCTTAGAACAAGAAGTAATTAAGACATATATACAATAATATAATGCGAAGTTTACAATCTTGGATAGGATAGGACCCCACCCTTTAGTATGAAGTAGACATGCATCATGCATGCATGTAGTACTATTGAATGTAGATGTCAACCTCTTTAAACTCAAAATAATTGCTGTAGATCGGGAAAATATGGATCGAAAGTGGATGTCTGCCAATCGTTTGTCGAAGGAATATAAGGACGGAGTGCAAGATTTTATTAGGTTTGCAGTTGGACACGCAGAAAACCCTAGTAGAATCATATGTCCATGTTTAGGTTGTTGTTATACAAGACGAGTTAGTGTACCTGACTTGGAAGGACATTTAATATGCAATGGAATTGATCAAAGTTATACTTGTTGGACAAAGCATGGTGAGACCAGAGGTGAATCTAGTGATATGGGGAATAATGGGAAATATGCGTCAAATGATGCCAATACAAATACATATGAGGGCGATCGTTTTGAAGAGATGGCAAACGTGGTTGAAGAAGATCTTCGTGATTGTCCTCAAATGTTTGAGAAGTTGATAAGTGATGCAGAGAAACCGTTGTATGAGGGTTGTACTAAATTCACAAGATTGTCGGCGATGTTAAAGTTGTTTAACTTGAAATCGGGCAATGGATGGACTGATAAGAGCTTTAATGACTTACTCACACTATTGAAATCTATGTTGCCGGAGGATAATGTGCTTCCTAGTCGGACATATGAGGCTAAACAAATGTTGCGCTCTATTGGCATGAGCTATGAGAGGATACATGCTTGTCCTAACGATTGCATTTTATTTCGGAATGAACATGCATCGTTAAATACATGTCCTAAATGTAATGCCTCACGATATAAGAAGAAAGAATCAGCTCCAGAGAAGGTTTTGTGGTATTTCCCAATAATACCTAGATTTAGGCGCATGTACAGTAGTTCAGAAGATTCAAAGCACTTTACATGGCATGAGGATGAAAGGATTAAAGATGGCAAGCTACGGCACCCGGCAGATTCTCCTCAATGGAAAAGAATTGACCATGATTATCCCGATTTCGGGCAAGATCCAAGAAACCTCCGACTTGCATTGTCTACTGATGGATTTAACCCGCATGGTATTCAGAGTAGCTCTCACAGTACATGGCCTGTGATTTTGGTGATTTATAACCTACCTCCATGGCTATGCATGAAGCGCAAATATATGATGCTGTCTCTGTTAATTTCTGGGCCCAAACAACCAGGAAATGATATCGACATATACTTGGCTCCTTTAATTGAAGACTTGAAGCAAATGTGGGAGACAGGTGTAGAGGTGTACGATGGGTATAAAGAAGAAAGTTTCACCTTGAGGTCTATGATATTCGGCACAATTAATGATTTTCCAGCATACGGTAATCTGTCAGGATACAGTACCAAAGGTCAATGTGCATGCCCTATATGTGAAGATAATACAGATTGGATGCGGTTGGAACATGGTAAGAAGAATGTCTTCCTTGGACATCGTAGATTTTTGCATTCAAGTCATCATTATCGGTTATGGAGAAAGGCATTCAATGGGAATATAGAAGAACGTAGAGCTCCTTTGCCGTTGACGGGTGTGCAACTGTTTGAAAAGGTAAAAAATTTGAGTATCGAATTTGGGAAGCCTTTTGCCGGAGAGCTTGTGACACGAGGGTGGAAGAAAAAGTCGATTTTCTTTGAGCTGCCGTATTGGAAGTCATTATATGTAAGACATTTCATTGATGTGATGCATGTTGAAAAAAATATCTTTGATAGTGTCATTGGTACCTTACTCAATGTGCCAGGGAAGACTAAAGATGGCATCAATGCAAGGTTGGACTTGGTTAGTATGGGATTGAGACGAGAATTGGGACCGGTGAAGAAAGGGAAACGTACATATCTACCACCAGCAGCTCATACTCTATCTAGAAAAGAGAAAATTTCTTTTTGTAAGTTTCTTCATGGAGTGAAGGTTCCAGAAGGGTACTTTTCAAACATTGCTAGCCTCGTGTCGATGAAAGATCTCAAGTTGAAGGGTCTAAAGTCCCACGATTGCCATGTTCTTATGGAGAGTTTGCTACCCATCGGTATACGGTCCATTTTGCCCAACAAAGTGCGGGAGACCTTAACTAAACTTTGCTTCTTCTTCAAGGCAATTTGCAGCAGAGTGATTGACCCTGAAAAGTTGCCAGCATTGCAAAGAGAAATAGTTGTGACTTTGTGTGAGCTTGAGATGTATTTCCCACCTTCATTCTTTGACATAATGGTTCATCTAACCGTTCATCTGGTTAGAGAGACACAATTGTGTGGGCCAGCTTATATGAGATGGATGTACCCGTTTGAGCGTTACATGAAAATATTAAAAGGGTATGTGAAAAACCGATCACGACCAGAGGGTTGTATCGTTGAACGGTATATAGTTGAAGAAGCTGTTGAATTCTGTACCGAATACTTATCCAATGTCAAACATTCCACAGGGATGCCAAAGTCTCATCACACAGGAAGAACCATAGGGCAAGGGATTTCTGGAATTGAAATATTGACTATACCAAGAACAGAATGGGAGCAAGCACACTTGTATGTTCTACACAACGCCGATGAAGTTGAGTCATATGTTGTAAAACACAAGGACATACTTAAGAATTTGTACCCAAATAAGAATCAAAATTGGTTACAAAGAGAACATATTCGGTGTTTTATAACGTGGCTAAAAGATCACATTTCTGTTGAGTATGCTCTAAATCCTACCTCAGTTTCAGAAAGATTGAGATGGTTAGCGAAAGGTCCAAGTCTACATGTTTTATCTTACACCAGTTATTTGATGAACGGGTACACATTCTATACAAAAGAACAAGATGATCGAAGTACAGTGCAAAATAGTGGGGTGACTCTTATAGCTCAATTTATGCATATCTCAAGTGCCAAAGACCGAAACCCCATATATGCGAATATGTCATACTTCGGGGTCATCGAAGGTATATGGGAGTTGGATTACACAATGTTTCGGGTGCCTGTGTTCCGGTGTAAGTGGGTTGACAATAATAACGGTGTACAGATGGATGAGTTGGGGTTCATGCGCGTTGATTTCAATAAGGTGGGGTATAAAGATGAGCCTTTTATTTTAGCATCACAAGCTCAACAAGTGTTCTATGTCACCGATCCAGCTGATACAAATTGGTCCATTGTTCTATTGTCTAACAAAATGGTTGTTAATGATATTGATGATCATCAAACACATGAAGATGCCAATATGGAGGACGATCCTTTCTTTGGGACATCACATTCACTTGAGGGTAATCCAACTAGAGAGGAAGATATGTATATTAGAAATGATCATGATGAGGGAATTTGGGTCAATCCATTATTTCGTACCAATAAGGGACACACAAGTCTCAATCCAACGAGAAAAAGGAAAAGATTGTCTTAAATATGTAAGTATAGCTAGTGATTGTGTTTTTTTAAGTTCCAGGCTAATTAAATTTATATTCATCGATTTTTGCATATATGATTATGAAATAATGTTTTTACTTGTGTCTAATTTTTTTTTGCAGGTAAATGGCATCTCCATCTCATGATAGTCCTGCGGAGGCGAAGAAAAATGTGAGGCGTCGCGGACCGACAGTTAAGAAAAATGTCATTCGACAAAGGAGTAAAGGAGTGAGACCTTTGGTAAGATATATATATATATATATATATATATATATATATATATATATATATATAATATAATTAACTGTTTCATTTTATTGTTTGTTATATAAATTTATACACTTACTCAATTTTTTCAGGTTCAATGGAATGTTAAAGGCCAGCCCGTTGGTAAAGTCAGCAGAGACATGAAGAGTTACATTGGGACCTTAGTGCGGCAGTCGGTCCCAATTACCTGCAATGATTGGAGGGATTCTTCTTTGCACCGTGTCAAAGAAGACATCTGGCATAATATAGAGGTAAATTAATTAACATTGATTAGTTATAGTGTTTCTTAATTATGTAAACATACTTATACTATGACATTAATTTTGCAGACGACCTTTGATGTTGATAAATGTCGGCAAAAAATGATAATTCAGATGGCCGGAAATATGCACCGATCATTTCGGTCTGAATTGACGACGAAGTACCTGAGAGATGAGGAAGGGAATGTCAGACCTGAGCCTCCAGCTCAATATGCAGAGTACATTTCACTGGATGCTTGGAGAGCTTTTGTAGCAAGACGCACAACAGATGAAGAATTTTTGGTATGTACAATAAATATCCTTATGACTTGTATATATGACATTAATTAACCATGCATGCATTGATATATATATATATATATATATATATATATATATATATATATATATATATATATATATATTTCTGTGTCTATGTAGAGGCTTAGCAATGAAAATCGGCAGAGAGCGTCAAATCCTGAATACCCTTATAGAGGTGGAAGTCAGGGGTATTCCGGCATTGAGGAAAAGTTGGTATGTACAATATCCTTATAATTGGGTTATAATTTGCTAATGTTTACTAATATTTGATTGTTCAAATGTATAGTTGTTGGCGGCAGGGGACGATGTTACAAACAAAATGGTTCAACGCCATATTTTGTGGATGGAAAGTCGTCGAGATGAGAACGGAGAAATTGTTGATCCCACCACTAGGCAAGTGGTTGAACAAATTGTAAGTATGAAAGCATTAGTTAACAAGCGTTTTCATTTTTAACTTTCTTATGATAATATTTAACATTTTCATTTGTGTCTCAGGATAGCATATCACAGTCTGTATCACAAGGGGATATAACAGATTGTGATGGTCGTCAAGACATCCTTGCCCGAGCCTTATCAAGGAAAGAGTACCCTGGTCGCCTAAGGGGTACGGGATTTGGTGTCACTTCGAGCCTTCTTTTCGGACCACAAACGCGTGCTACTAATGATAGAATGGAAGAGATGATGCGTGAGATACGCTGTCTACGGAAAGAAGTAGATGAATTGAGAAGCACCATGCAAGACAGGCATCCAGTGGAGGCGCATGAGCCTGCTTTCCCTACCCCTACCCCATATAGCGCCAGAGATGGTTGCACTATGCTGTCACCCGAGGTAATTAATAATTCATACGTTGTTTTTACTTAAACGTATTTAATCCATTTACAATTTAAATATTAATATTTTGTTTATCATTTATTCAGGACACCTCTGCATGCAACCTATATGTGTCAAGCCCAACTCGTCGAATGGTTGGTAAGGGGATAATGTTTAACGAAACAGTTCAAACACTATTGCACAACCGACCATTACCTCCCGGTCATGTGAAAGTTAGAGTTGACCATGCGGTTGAAGGGAATGCATCATTGCCTGTACCACTTGAGGAGGCAGATGTGTTGACTGTGGAAGATGCAATAGGCACCTATGTGGCATGGCCAATCAGCCTCGTAGTTGTAAGTAACATGATATAAGTTAATAAACATGCATGATTTATTATCATAAAATCATTCACTAACTAATTAATGTATTTGCAATGCAAAATATCCAGGTACCCTCAAAATCCAAAGCCAAGGACAATGGTAAGGGCAAAGTGTCGGAGCACACAACTGACAAATCCCGACCTTCCCTTCCTATAGTTAGCAAGGGGCAAACAAAAGGGTCAATAACATCCCTAGTGAAGAACGGGAGCAAATCTCAGCCCCAGAGCAATTCTCAGGTCTCCCATTCTCCTACGGCTCATGGTGCAGATTATATGGCTTATCTTGAAGCCTATATGTTAGGGAATATGAATGCACCAGATGTTACAGTGCCATTGGAGCCAGAACTGCTGGGTTATGAGACCACTTTGTTTCTCGGCCTTCATTTCGAAATCAAGGAAGTTCTTCGTCATGAGATACTATCTCAGACTGTTATTACAGTATATCTCAGGTATTACATCGAACTTATATTTTCTATCTCAAGTACGGTTATAGTTTATCCATTAATTTGTTTACATGTTTTAATTTAAGGTACTTGTATCATGAGATATTGATCCCAGAAGAACGGACTCGGAGGTTCGTGTTTTTGTGCCCACATAAAACAGCTTTGCACAAGTCAATAACTGGGCAAAAACAATATATAGCCGATCGCTTAGCATTAGCTGAACCTGGTATTGAGTCATTGTTTTTGTCACCTTGCAACGTAGGGTGAGTCATTTTAATTAACTTCTATAAATTTTGTGAAATGTGATTATCTAGGCTTAGGATTTGCCAACTCTGTTCATTTTTGTAGGGGACATTGGGTATTATTAGCAATCAATCCCCATGAAGACATTGTGTACTATTTTGACCCGTTGCATGTCCCTTATACCTATCGCAAACCAATGATGGATCAATACCATAAGTAAGTATACACATTTATTTTTATCTTAATATATATGATGATTCAAATTATATACTTTGATGAATTGTTTGATTTTGCACTTAGGGGTTTGCAAATTCATCATGCCCAGAGCAGAGGAGGCAAGTCCCGATTTTCTTCATCATCCAAGACTAACTGGATATTTATGGATGTACGTATTTACAAATTAAAAGTTCTATCTTATATATGCAGTTATTTAAATTAAAAACTGAAAACAATTAATTTATTATTTGAGCTTTTATAGTGCCCCCGTCAACCCAACGACATCGACTGTGGCTACTATGTAATGAAGTTTTTGAAGGATATCGTCGTTGAGAACCAAACTCAAATCCCATCATTGGTATGTACTTTTCGTTCTAGTTTATCTTGAAAGAGTATTTCAAAGTCAGTTAGTGGTTAGTAGTTATGAACTATTGATGACAGTTATAATAGTAAATATTAGCTCTTTGAGCTAGTTAGATGATTTATTTAGACCTTTTGTTAAAGGTCTGGCTATATCTATAAATCTGTGAAGTGTAAGTGCTCAGTAATGGCTAGTTGCTTGAAAAGGGATTCACGATGCACATGCAGCATGAACACATGGAGATTCTTGATGCTCACAATAGAAGAATTCTGAAGCCTCCTCTTGCTCAGAACAGAACCTTTCAAGTTCAAATCCATGCTGCTGATGCTACAATGGTACAATTCTAAAATACAATTTTGCAACTGAACTTAATTCATAATGCATAAAAGGATGACAAGGAGTTTGAACACCCTAGTCCTTCGTATATCATTCTTCTACATGCATTTGAATACCAACACAACTAAGAATGTATTCACTAGCCCTAACATGATGAATTTCATCAACTCATCTCCTTTTGAAGAAAAAAAAAAACACAAATATCAACTCTATGAACTCCCTACTGTCCTAGCAGAACAGCAGGCGAAGATTTGTGCATATCTCGGGGTAGGGACCTCCTGTAGGTATAAGGTTAGTGTCATTTGAAAGATAAGATCTAAGGCCACATTTGTTGAAAATTTCAAGAATTATGGATCATTGTATGATTCTCAATAGTTCTTTGAAAACGGTTCTATTTCTGCAGAATCTTGCAGAAATAAGATTCTGAACAGTGTACAGTTATAAATGCATAACTCTATGTATAATAATTGAAATTGCATGCTGTCAGAGAAATTAGAAACCTAAGACAAATACCTTCACTCCATGGAAATTTCTGAATTTTTAATCTTATGGATAGATACAGTTTAAACTTCAAAGTTGACTCATGTGCTGCAGAATCCATTCCCGACAGCCTGAATTTCAAGATGCATATCTCGGGCTACCGAAATCCTTTTAACCTAATTCCAGTGGCTATTTAAAGCTAAGACGCAAACATTAATGATGGAGAAAATTCATATTTTTTGGTCAACAAATGAATTCCCAGTAGGCCATTATGCAGAAAAGTTTTTTCTGCTGTGCTAGTTCTGGACAGCCTAGGTTGCAATGCGCATAACTCGGGTTGTAGGAACCCAAATGGCGTGATTCCGGTGACATTCAAAATCTAACAAGCAATAATATTTATATCTAAAATTTTATAATTTTATAGCATATATATTGGTACCGTTGTTTAGCCAAAGTTTCACTACGGTTTAAGAAAAAAATCAAGTTTCTTTGCTCAACAAAGTAAATCTCAGATTTTGAAGTGTGCCCTTGGATGTGCTTTTCTTGACTAAAGAGTATAGACCAGTGGCCATCGCAAAGATTCATATATAAAATAACCCTACAAAACCAAACAAAAGCTGCTCAACACAAATGTGCTAAAGTGTACATATTGTTGTCAATGTAAAATGATTTGTTACCTCTTCTGCAAACAAATTGCTCATGATCTTTCTTTCCTTGTGACCTAGTAACAAATCTGCAGGAAATCCAGTGATAACAAATCTGCAATCAGTTTGGCAAGAAATCCAATGGCTCATTGGAGGAGTAAACATATTGAGACCAAATTTCACTTCTTGCGTGAGTGAATAAAGGGAAACTGCAATTGTGCTTTTGCAGGTGATTTGAATTTCATAAAGTAGATATCATGACCAAGCCTATGAAAATTGAGAGATTCAAAGAGCTAAGGAGTTTTTTGAAAGTTGTATCAATAAGAGAATTGATTCAAACTTGATGTGCCGCAAATGATAGATGGAGTCTAGGTGCCAACCTAGTTGGAATGTTAGACTCCATAGTGATGCTAAATTAGCATATCTTGTGTGTTGAGTGAACTTCGAATTAGGTGGTTGTGTTGACAGAGTATTTCAAAGTCAGTTAGTGGTTAGTAGTTATGAACTGTTGATGATTATAACAGTAAAAGTGGTTAGCTCTGAGTTAGATGAGTTAGTTAGACTTATTAGTTAGAGGTCTAGCAGATCTATAAATGTGTGCATGAAAGTACTGTAAGTGCAGTGGTATATGAATTCAATAAAGAGTTAATTTTGAGTATTATTCAGCATATATATTTTCTCTCTAAATACTCTGTTTTCAGTAGTGTGTGTGGATTTCTTCTTCCCTTTTCCCCACAGTTTATATATTTAATTACTCTCACATTTGACCATATTGAAAATGTACAAACTTGATTTAATTTTCGTTTCACAGTACTATCCAGAACGTAAATGTCCAGTATACTCTGATGATCAACTTACCGCACTCAAGCAAGAGTGGTGCCGTTATATTGTTGATTTTATCGAATGAAGGTATATGTAAGTGTGATCTATTGTAGTCATTTCGAGTTTATATACCATTTTGAACTTAACAATGTTTATTTGGATATTATTGAAGGGGAGCAAGGATTTTGTTGAAGGGAAAGCAAAGGATTCATTGATCAAGGGCTTCTTCAATCAAGCTAGTACTAGCTAGGATTATTTTTTGGTTTTTGCTCTTGTATATATAACATATTGTTGGTTTTCCTAACTGTATGAATATGTACATGAATATACTGTGCTAAGATTGATCGAGGGCTTCTTCTTTCTTCAATCAATTAAGCTACTGTGATAGTACAAGATTTTTTTGCTCTTGTTATATATATATATATAAACATATTAATTGTTGAGGTTTTGCTATTATATATATATATATATATATATATATATATATATATATATATATATATATATATATATATATATATAACCTTTTTGGTTTTGAATATTGCTGGTTTTGCTTGTGTTGAGCAAATTGTAATGGAAAACAGGGGGAATAGTTAGTAATTATATATTTATATATATATATATATATATATATATATATATATAAAAAAAAGGGTATTGCCAGCGTTTCCTTGAAGAAGCGCTGGTAAAAGTTACACAATTGCCAGCGCTTCCTTTAATAAGCGCTGGTAAAGGTTAACCTTTACCAGCGCTTCTTAAAGGAAGCGCTGGCAATTGTTTAACCTTTACCAGCGCTTATTAAAGGAAGCGCTGGCAATTGTGAACCTTTATCAGCGCTTCAATAAGCGCTGGCGAAATTTTTCCCCTTTCGCTAGCGGATAAATAGTCAGCGCCCGAAAGCGCTGCTGAAGGCCTAAAATAAACGCTGGTAAATCCCTTTTCTGTAGTAGTGTGAGTCATGTAGAAGAGGGAGAAAGTATTTTTGAAATTAAATAAAAGAAAAGAAAAGAGAACAAAGGAAGTAAAAAGGAATTAAAGGAATTAAAATTGGCATTATGGTGATAAAAGAATTCCATAATCGGATGAGTTTTAATTTTCAAACTTTTCCTCTCCTTTACCTTAGCTTGGTCACACCTCATATGGCTTGAATGGGCCGGATTTTGTTGTTTCATGGTCATTAAAGGAGATTGGTAGAATGAAGGAAGGTAATAAATATGATAAAAACCTTCCATAACTGGCATAGATACATTAAACCTAGACTATATTCCATTGATCATATTAATTCTAATTTTTATTTTCCCGCATCCATTTTATTTATTAAATTTCGAAATTACGAACTAAAATAAAAAGGATGATGGCTGCTCTTACTCATTCAAGACGGGGCTTGCGTCACACTAAGCCCAAACTGACAAAACACAAAAAATACAATAAAACAAGGTAATTCATATTAATTAATTTAAGAAAATTCAGGGTGTTACAAAACTACCCCTCTAAAAAGATTTTCGTCCTCGAAAATTACCTCAAAAGATATCTTTCTTATGTCCTGACTCACCTTTTAAATGAACTGATATGAACATATCAACATATTTAATAAGGTTATATAAAGACTTCAAGTTATACGAGGATTTTCTCTCCGAAAGTCAAATGGAATAAAGCAACATCCGCTACACATAGTACCTGACAACAATACCTTTAGTATGCAACAAACTAACTTTACAACTGTCTATTCTAATTGATTGCCCTAAAGAATTAATCCGCGCTGCAAAGCCTCTGATGCTGCTCTGAACACTTCACTGCTGTGCTAAAAGAGTGTACTTCAGTACTAAAATACCCTCAACGTCTTCAAAACATTTAATGCTCCATCAGAATACTCTATTGCATTAATGATTTCTCTGAAGACTTGAATTAAACCAAGTGTCAAAGAGATAATGTCTCACAATAGAGTTATTGCCGTGAAGACTATATATAGAAGACTATGAAGATTTGAAGAAATACAACAAGCTGAACAACTCTCATTTATTGCTCAAAGCTCTAACCTTCATTCTTCATTCTTTCATTTACTTCTCAATAATCTTTAAATGAAGTTATTGCGTAGTCATACCCTTCCTATATCATATTCACTCTTTGAGTGTAAACTGGTTGACTTGCCTTTGCAAAACAAAGCTGCTGCTTCAAAATAAATTATTTTATTTGTGAAGCCTGAAGAGGCTAACTAAAGAATACTTGTTGAGCCTGGAGAGGCTAGATGTGCAAACAATACTCTTGTTGATGATCGTGGAGAGGCTAGGTGTGCAAAGAATACTTGTGTCTATAACTTGATCAGTTATAGTGAAACTCTTGGTTTCGCCAACGACTGGACGTAACCCAAAGTTTAGGGGAACCAGTATAATTTGTTAGGTGTGATTCTATCTTACCATAAACTCTTAAATATTGCTTTAAGTTTTTTTAACTTGCATCTAACCAGGGGTTAAACTGTTTATCTTAAAAAAGTCTTTGTTTATGTTTATCTCTAAGTTTTTAATCAAGTGCTTAAAACATCTTCAGACGCATCCAAGCATCTACTTGTTTTTTTTCAACCGTCTTATCCTTTATCGTTTTGAAAAGAGTTTATGTTTTCTATAAAGCTTTAGGTAAACACTATTCAACCCCTTTCTTGTGTTTACTTGGGTTATTTCAGTTGGTATCAGAGCTCAGCCTCTAGGTTGATCACCTTAACAAGTGTTGAGGAAAAGTTCCTGGACGTATAGAAACAATCATGGACGGACAAGTTGTTGGCCATATGGGAAATGCACCTGCATATGAAGGAACTTATGTGACAGGACCTCCTTTCTTCAATGTTACAAACTCTCTCTCTATTGGAAAGAAAGATTCCACTAGTTTATCATGAACACAAACTCAAGATGCTGGCCTTTGATCATGAATAGACCTTACAATCCTCTTCTTGATAATGGTCACGCTAAGCCCGAGAATGACTGAACCGGTGCTGAGCTAACCAAGTGGGATTTGAACCATAAAGCTCATTATGCACTTATGTGTGCATTAAGTCAAAGTGAATTTGAAAAAGTACATACATGTGACTCTGCCAAACAATTTTGGGGCACCTTAGCCAATCTCTAAGAGGGAACCAACAAGGTGAAAGAAACCAAAATAAGTATTCTGGTAAGGCAATATGAGTTGTTTGCTATGGAAGAAGGAGAATCTATCCTTCAAATGGTTGGCAGGTTTCAAACCATTACAACCAATCTTAAATCTCTTGGAAAAACTTATACCACCCAAGAGAATGTCACCAAAGTTCTTATGAGTCTTCCAAAGCCCTGGAGACCCCTTGTTACTGCCATTACTCAGGAAAAAGATCTGTCAATATTAACCATTGGTGAATTGATAGGGAATTTGCAAGTTCATGAGCAAGGATGGAACCAAGACAATCCTAGTAAAAAGGGAAAGTCTATTTCTCACACAGCTGAAAAGAAAATCAGCAAGGAAACTTCAAAGGCACTAAAAGTTGACGAGTCGTCTGATGATTTAGATAACTTTGATGAAGATTCTGTTGATGAAGTGATAGCTCTCTTTACCAGAAAAATGAAAAAGCTCTGGAAAAAGAAAAGCTTTAGAAGGGAAAGACCATTCAGATGCTTCCAAACAGAAAAGTGCTTCAAAGAAGTCGGGACTTTTGAAAAGAATCCCATTGTTTGCTATGAATGTAAAAAGCCTGGTCACATGAAGTTTGATCGCGTCAGCTAAAATTTCAACCTCAAAAGAAATTCTTCAAAATGAAGAAAAAGAGGATAATGGCCACATGGGAAGACTTGGATGAAAGTTCAGATGAAAGTGATGCTGAAGGTGATGATGAAGCAAATCTCTGCCTGAGGGCAGATACAGACTAAGACACTGAGGTAATTTCTGAGCCTGATGACTTACAAGACGCTTATGATGAGTTAGTGGAATAATCCACTAGTTTAACCAAAGCCTTGAGAGCACTCAAAAGACAATATGTTAAGCTCTTAACTGAGCATGAGCATAAAAGTCAAGAATGTGATAAGCTGACTAAGGAAAACTTAGAGCTTAAGGCTGAAATGCCTAATGCA
>JBCIVQ010000183.1:0-24925 GCA_039655645.1 Ammopiptanthus mongolicus
CCGATGTCTCATTAAACCTAATATCCATATATATAAGTTTCTTGAAGACATCGAATCCTATTTCGGCCGTTAAGAGGGTCAAGGAAGCATAATATGCTAACTGGTCCGAGTGCAACGAGTTAAACAGCCTTGTGAATGTGCCCAGTGGATAACCAAGCATCTTATCTCATTTAAAAAGCATTCAGTGAAGCTAACCAAGCTTCTAATCAGAATACAGAACATTAGGATGAATGGAAAAATAATTTTGAATGAAGTATTAAAATATTCAGAGTCCAAGCTTCACCAAAATATGAGGTACCATTTTCAATAAAGTTCTGCAGCATCAAGTACTGTTATAGAAGAATGGAAAAGCTTCAGCAACTCTAACAGAAGAAAGAGAAAAGAAGCCTGAACAAAGACAAAAGTACTAAAGGTGCAAAAGCAAAAACAGTGAAGATTGTAGTCAAGCGTCTGCTACCGATAATCAAGCGTCCGAAACGTCGTATTTTGAGGTGCACTCGTCCAAATGAAGTGATCTTGGTTTAGTTAGAAAGATAACATAAATACCAACAAGTTTCCGGAAGAAGTACAGATCTGAATGAATCTCTATTAGAGTGAAATTCCTTCTTCATGCTGTAGATGTGATACTGTTCATGACAATCAAAACTTGCAAGCGTCCGCTGAAAATTTCGAGAGCTTTAGGTGTTCAAAAGCATTGATCTTGGTATCTATGGAAGTACATAGATATATCTGCAACTCTTATGACGAGGTCCTAAGCGAAATCGATCTCTATCTTTGTCAAATTGTATCCGTAAGTTGGTGACGTGTTGCAGTTCTTGACAGTCATACCTTTGTAGCATCTATGGGCAATATCTTGCACTTCCACTGTATGTATTGGATGAAACCGATGTCTCATTAAACTTAATATCGATATATACTAGTTTCTGAAAGACATCGAATCCTAATTTGGACGTTAAGAGGGTCAAGGAAGCGTAATACGCTAACTGGTCAGAGTGCAACGAGTTAAACAGCCTTGTGAATGTGCCCAGTGGATAACCAAGCATCTTTTCTCATTTAAAAAGCATTCAGTAAAGCTAACCAAGCGTCTAATCAGAATACAGAACATTAGGATGAATGGAGAAATAATTTTGAATGAAGTAATAAAATATTCAAAGTCCAAGCTTCACCAAAAGATGGGGTACACTTTTCAATAAAGTTCTACTGCATCAAGTATTGTAACAGAAGAATACAAAAGCTTTAGCAACTCTAACAGAAGAAAGAGAAAAGAAGCCTGAACAAAGACAGAAGTACTAAAGGTGCAAAGGCAAAAACACTGAAGATTGTAATCAAGCGTCTGCTATTGATAATCAAGCGTCTAAAATGTCGTATTTTGAGGTACACTCGTCCAAATGAAGTGATCTTGGTTTAGTTAGAAATATAACATAAATATCACTTGGTTTATTTAGAAAGATCACATAAATACCAACAAGTTTCCTGAAGAAGTAGAGATCTGAATCAGTCTCTATCAGAGTGAAATCCCTTCTTCAAGCTGTAGACGTGATACTGTTCATGACAATCCAAACATGCAAGCGTCCGCTGAAAATTTCGAGAGCTTTAGGTGTTCAAAAGCATCGATCTTGGTATCTGTGGAAGATCATAGAAATATCTGCAACTCTCATGAAGAGGTCCTGAGCGAAATTGATCTCTATCTTTTTCAAATTGTATCTGTAAGTTGGTGACGTGATGCTGTTCCTAACAGTCACACCTTTGTAGCGTTTATTGGCAATATTTTGCAGTATAGGTGTTCGAATTGGATGAAACCGATGTCTCATTAAAACTAATATCCATATATACAAGTTTCTTCAAGACATCGAATGCTAATTCGGCCATTAAGAGGGTCAAGGAAGCATAATATGCTAACTAGTCAGAGTGCTACGAGGTAAACAGCCTTGTGAATGTACCGAGTGGATAACCAAGCGTCTTATCTCATTTAAAAAGCGTTCAGTGAGGCTAACCAAGTGTCTAATCAGAATACACAACATTATGATGAATGGAGAGGCATTTTTGAATGAATTATTAAAATATTCAAACTCCAAGATTCCCCAACAAATGAGGTACCCTTTTCAATAAAGGTCTAAAACATCAAGTAATGTAATAGAAGAATACAAAAGCTTCATCAACTCTAACAGAAGAAAGAGAAAAGAAGCCTGAACAAAGACAAAAGTACTAAAGGTGCAAAAGCAAAAACACTGAAGATTGTAGTCAAGCGTCTGCTACCGATAATCAAGCGTCCAAAACGTCGTATTTTGAGGTACACTCATTCAAATGAAGTGATCTTGGTTTAGTTATAAAGTTAACATAAATATCACTTGGTTTATTTAGAAAATAACATAAATACCAACACGTTTCCTAAAGAAGTAGAGATCTGAATCAATCTCTATCAGAGTGAAATTCCTTCTTCAAGCTGTAGATGTGATTCTATTCGTGACAATCAGAAAATACAAGCGTCGGCAGACAATTTCGGGAGCTTTAGGTGTTCAAAAGCATCGATCATGGTATCGATGGAAGTTCAGAGAAATATCGGCAACTCTCATGAAGAGGCCTTGAGCGAAATCGATCTCTGTCTTTGTCAAATTATATTCGTAAATTGGTGACGTGATGCTGTTCCTGACAGTCATACCTTTGTAGCGTCTATTGGCCATATCTTTCACTATAGGTGTCCGAATTGGATGAAACCGATGTCTCATTAAACCTAATATCCATATATACAAGTTTCATGAAGACATCGAATCCTCATTCGACCATTAAAAGGGTCAAGGAATCATAATACGCTAATTGGTCAGAGTGCTACGAGGTAAACAGCCTTGTGAATATGCCCAGTGGATAACCAAGCATTTTATCTCAATTTAAAAGCATTCAGTGAGGCTAACCAAGCGTCTAATCAGAATACACAACATTATGATGAATGGAGAAGAAATTTTGAATGAAGTATTAAAATATTCAAAGTCCAAGCTTCCCCAACAAATGAGGTACCCTTTTCAATAATGGTCTGAAACATCAAGTACTGTAATAGAAGAATACAAAAGCTTCATCAACTCTAACAGAAGAAAGAGAAAAGAAGCCTGAAAAAAGACAAAAGTACTAAAGGTGCAAATGCAAAAACACTGAAGATTGTAGTCAAGCGTCTGCTATCGATAATGAAGTGTCCGAAACGTCGCATTTTGAGGTACACTCCTCCAAATGAAGTGATCATCGTTTAGTTAGAAAGATAACATAAATATCACTTGGTTTAGATAGAAAATAGCATAAATACCAACAAGTTTCCTGAAGAAGTACAGATCTGAATCAATCTCTATCAAAGTGAAATTCCTTCTTGAAGCTGTAGATGTGATACTGTTCGTGACAATCTGAACATGCAAGTGTGGGCTGACAATTTCGAAGCTTGAGGTGTACATAAAGCATCGATCTTGGTATCGATGGAAGTTCATAGAAATATCTGCAACTCTCATGAAGAGGTCCTGAGCGAAATCTATCTCTATCTTTGTCAAATTGTATCCGTAAGTCGGTGACGTATTGCTGTTCCTGACAGCCATACTTTTGTAGAGTCTATTAGCCATATCTTGCACTATAGGTGTCCGAATTGGATGAAACCAATGTCTCATTAAACCTAATATCCATATATACAACTTTCTTGAAGACATCGAATCCTAAATCGGCCGTTAAGAGGGTCTAGGAAGCATAATACGCTAACTGGTCAGAGTGCAACGAGTTAAACAGCCTTGTGAAAGTGCTCAGTGGATAACCAAGCATCTTATCCCATTTAAAAAGCGTTCAGTGAGGCTAACCAAGCGTCTAATCAGAATACAGAACATTATGGTAAATAGAGAAGTAATTTTAAATGAAGTTTTAAAATATACAAACTCCAAGCTTCACCAAAAAATAAGGTACCTTATTCAATAAAGTTCTGAAGCATCAAGTACTGTAACAGAAAAATACAAAAGCTTGCGCAACTCTAACAGAAGAAAGAGAAATGAAGCCTGAACGAAGATAAAAGTACTAAAGGTGCAAAAGCAAAAACACTGAAGATTGTGGACAAGCGTCTGCTACCGTCCGAAACTTCGTATTTTGAGGTACACTCGTCAAAATGAAGTGATCTTAGTATAGTTAGAAAGATAATACAAATACCAACAAGTTTCCTAAAGAAGTAGAGATCTAAATCAATCTCTATCAGAGTGAAATTCCTTATTCAATCTGTAGATATGATACTATTCGTGACAATCAGAACATACAAGCATCGGCTGACAATTTCGGTAGATTTAGGTGTTCAAAAGCATCGATCTTGGTATCGATGGAAGTTCATAGAAATATCTGAAACTCTCTTGAAGAGTTCCTGAGCGAAATCGATCTCTATCTTTGTCAAATTGTATCCGTAAGTTGGTGACGTGATGTTGTGCCTGACAGTCATACCTTTGTAGCGTCTATTGGCCATATCATGCGCTACAGGTGTCCGAATTGGATGAAACCGAAGTCTCATTAAACGTAATATCCATATATACAAGCATAATACGCTAACTGGTCAGAGTGCTATGAGGTAAACAGCCTTATGAATGTGCCCAGTGGATAACCAAGCGTCTTTTCTCATTTAAAAGCCGTTCAGTGAGGCTAACCAAGCATCTAATCAGAATACAAAACATTATGATGAACGGAGAAGTAATTTTGAATGAAATATTAAAATATTCATACTCCAAGCTTCACCAAAATATGAGGTACCCTTTTCAATAAAGCTCTGCAGCATCAAGTACTGTAACAGAAGAATACAAAAGCTTTAGCAACTCTAACAGAAGAAAGAGAAAAAAAGCCTGACCAAAGACAAAAGTACTAAAGGTGCAAAAGCAAAAACACTAAAGATTGTAGTCAAGCATCTGCTATCGATAATCAAGCGTCCGAAATGTCGTATTTTGAGGTACACTCGTCCAAATGAAGTGATCTTGGTTTAGTTAGAAAGATAACATAAACATCACTTGGTTTAGTTAGAAAATAACATAAATACCAACAAGTTTCCTGAAGAAGTAGAGATCTGAATCAATCTCTAACAAAGTGAAATTTCTTCTTCAAGCTGTAGATGTGATATTGTTCGTGACAATCAGAACATACAAGCGTCGGCATACAATTTCGGGAGCTTTAGGTGTTCAAAAGCATCGATCATGGTATCGATGGAAGTTCAGAGAAATATCGGCAACTCTCATGAAGAGGTCCTGAGCGAAATCGATCTCTGTCTTTGTCAAATTGTATTCGTAAATTGGTGACGTGATGTTGTTCCTGACAATCATACCTTTGTAGCGTCTATTGGCCATATCTTGCGCTATAGGTGTCATGAAGACATCGAATCCTAATTCGACCGTTAAGAGGGTCAAGGAAGCATAATACGCTAACTGGTCAGAGTGCTATGATGTAAACAGCCATGTGAATGTGCCCAGTGGATAACCAAGCATCTTATCTCATTTAAAAAGCCTTCAATGAGGCTATCCAAGCGTCTAATCAGAATACAGAACATTTGGATGAATGGAGAAGTAATTGTGAATGAAGTATTAAAATATTCAAAGTCCAAGCTTCACCAAAATATGAGGTACCCTTTTCAATAAAATTCTGAAGCATCAAGTACTGTAATAGAAGAATACAAAAGCTTCAGCAACTCTAACAGAAGAAAGAGAAAATAAGTTTGAACAAAGACAAAAGTACTAATGGTGCAAAAGCAGAAACACTAAAGATTGTAGTCAAGCGTCGGCTACCGATAATCAAGCGTCGGAAACGTCGTATTTTGAGGTATACTCGTCCAAATGAAGTGATCTTGGTTTAGTTAGAAAGATAACATAAATATCACTTGGTTTAGTTAGAAAGATAACATATATACCAACAAGTTTCCTGAATAAGTAGAGATCTGAATCAATCTCTATCAGAGTGAAATTCCTTCTTGAAGCTGAAGATGTGATACTGTTCGTGACAATCAGAACATGCAAGTGAGGGCTGACAATTTTGGAAGCTTGAGGTGTTCAAAAGCATTGATCTTGGTAATGATGGAAGTTCAAAGAAATATCTGCAACTCTCATGAAGAGGTCCTTAGCGAAATCGATCTCTATCTTTGTCAAATTGTATTCGTAAGTTGGGACGTGATGTTGTTCCTGACAGTCGTACCTTTGTAGCGTCTGTTGTTCATATCTTCCGCTATAGGTGTCCGAATTGGAGGACACCGATGTCGTATTAAACCTAATATCCATATATACAAGTTTCATGAAGACATCGAATCGTAATTCGGCCGTTACGAGGGTCTAGGAAGCATAATACGCTAACTAGTCAGAATTCTACGAGTTAAACAGTGTTGTGAATGTGCCCAGTAGATAACCAAGCGTCTTATCTCATTTAAGAAGCGTTCGGTGAAGCTAACCAAGCGTCTACTTAGAATACACAACATTATGATGAATGGAGAAGCAATTTTGAATGAAGTATTAAAATATTCAAAGTCCACGCTTGACCAGAAAATGAGGTACCCCTTTCAATAAAGTTCTGAAGCATCAAGTACTGTAATAGAAGAAAACAAAAGCTTCAGCAACTCTAACAGAAGAAAGAGAAAAAAGCCTGTACAAAGACAAAAGTACTAAAGTTGGAAATGCAAAAACACTGAAGGTTGTAGTCAAGCGTCTTCTACCAATAATCAAGCGTTCGAAACGTCGTATTTTGAGGTACACTAGTCCAAAAGATGTGATCTCGGTTTAGTTAGAAAGATCATATAAATACCAACAAGTTTCCTGAAGATGTAGAGATCTGACTCAATATCTATCTGACTGAAATTCCTTCTTGACGCTGGAGATGTGATACTGTTCGTGACAACCAGAACATGCAAGCGTCTGCTGATAATTTCTAGAGTTGTAGTGTTCAAATGCATTGATCTTCGTATCGATGGAAGTTGCAGAGATATATCTGCAACTCTCAATATGAGGTCCAAAGCGAAATCGATCTCTATCTTTGTCAAATTGTACCCGTAAGTTGGTGACATTCTATTGTTGCTGTCATACCTTTGTAGCGTCTATTGGCCATATCTTTTGCTATTGGTGTCCGAATTGGATGAAACAGGTGTGTCATTAAACCTAATATCCATATATACAAGTTTCATGAAGACTTCGAATCCTAATTCGATCGTTAAGAGGGTCAAGGAAGCATAATACGCTAACTGGTAAGAATGCTACGAGTTAAACAGTCTTGTGAATATGCCTAGTGGATAACCAAGCATCCTATCTCATTTAAGGAGCTTTCAGTGAAGCTAACCAAGTGTCTAATCAGAATATAGAACATTAGGATGAATGGAGAAGTAATTTTGAATGAAGTATTAAAATATTCAAAGTCCAATCTTCAACAAAAAATGAGGCACCCTTTTCAATAAAATTCTGAAGCATCAAGTACTGTAACAGAAGAATACAAAAGCTTTAGCAACTCTAACAGAAGAAAGAGAAAATAATCCTGAACAAAGACAAAAGTACTAAAGGTGCAAAAGCAAAAACACTGAAAATTGTAGTCAAGCGTCTGCTATCGATAATCAAGCATCTGAAACGTCATATTTTGAGGTACACTCGTCCAAATGAAGTGATTTTGGTTTAGTTAGAAAGATACCATAAATATCACATGGTTTAGTTAGAAAATAACATAAATACCGACAAGTTTCCTGAAGAAGTAGAGATCTGAATCAATCTCTATCAGAGTGAAATTCCTTCTTCAATCTGTAGATGTGATACTGTTCGTGACAATCAGAACATGCAAGCGTCGGCAGACAATTTCGGGAGATTTAGGTCTTCAAAAGCATCAATCTTGGTATCGACGGAAGTTCATAGAAATATTTGCAACTCTCATGAAGAGGTCCTGAGCGAAATCGATCTCTATCTTTGTCAAATTGTATCCGTAAGTTGGTGACGTGATGCTGTGCCTGATAGTCTTACCTTTGTAGACTCTATTGGCCATATCATACGCTATAGGTATTCGAATTGGATGAAACCGAAGTCTCATTAAACCTAATATCCATATATACAAGTTTCATGAAGACATCGAATCCTAATTCTGTCGTTAAGAGGGTCAAGGAAGCACAATACGCTAACTGGTCAGAGTGCTACGAGTTAAACAGCCTTGTGAATGTGGCAAGTGGAGAACCAAGCGGCTTATCTCATTTAAGTAGTGTTCAGTGTAGCTAACCAAGCATCTAATCAGAATACAAAACATTATGATGAATGGAGAAGTAATTTGGAATGAAGTATTAAAATATTCAAAGTCCAAGCTTCACCAAAAAATGAGGTACCCTTTTCAATAAAGTTCTGAAGCTTCAACTACTGTAACAGAAGAAGGCAAAATCTTCAGCAACTCTAACAGAAGAAAGAGAAAAGAAGCCTAAACAAAGACAAAAGTACTAAAGGTGCAAAAGCAAAAACACTAAAGATTGTGGTCAAGCGTCTGCTACCGATAATCAAGCGTCCGAAACGTCGTATTTTGCGGTACACTCGTCTAAATGACGTGATCTTGGTTTAGTAAGAAAGATAATATAAATAAGAACAAGTTTCCAGAAGAAGTAGAGTTCTGAATCAATCACTATCAGAGTGAAATTCTTTCTTCAAGCTGTAGATGTGATACTGTTCGTGACAATCAGAACATGCAAGTGTGGGATGAAAATTTCGGAAGCTTGAGGTGTTCAAAAGCATCGATCTTGGTATCGATGGAAGTTCATAGAAATATCTTTAACTCTCATGAAGAGGTCCTTAGCGAAATCGATCTTTATCTTTGTCAAATTGTATCCGTAAGTTGGGACGTGATGCTGTTCTTGACAGTCGTACCTTTGTACCGTATATTGGCCATATCTTGCGCTATAGGTGTCCGAATTGGATGAAACTGATGTCTCATTAAACCTAATATCCATATATATAAGTTTCTTGATGGTATCGAATCCAAATTCGGTCGTTAAGCGGATCAAGGAAGCATCATACGCTAAGTGATCAGAGTGCTAGAAGTTAAACTGCCTTGTGAATGTGCCCAGTGGATAACCAAGCGTCTTATCTCATTTAAGAAGCGTTCAGTGAAGCTAACCAAGCGTCTACTCAGAATACATAACATTATTATGAATGGAGAAGTAATTTCGAATGAAGTATTAAAATATTCAAGGTCCACCCTTAACAAGAAAATGAGGTACCCTTTTCTATAAAGTTCTGAATCATCAAGTACAGTAATAGAAGAAGACAAAAGCTTCGGCAACTATAACAGAAAAAGTGAAAAGAAGCCTGAACAAAAATAAAAGTACAAAAGGTGCAAAAGCAAAATCACTAAAGATTGTTGTCAAGCGTCTGTTATCGATAATCAAGCGTCCGAAACGTCGTATTTTGAGGTACACTCGCCCAAATGAAGTGACCTTGGTTTAGTTAGAAAGATAACGTAAATATCACTTGGTTTAGTTAGAAAGATAAAATAAATACCAACATGTTTCCGATAGAAGTAGAGATCTGAATCAATCTCTATCAGAGTAAAATTACTTCGTGAAGATGTAGATGTAATAATGTTCGTGACAATCAGAACATGCAAGTGTGGACTGACAATTTCGGAAGCTTGAGGTGTTGAAAAGCATCGATCTTGGTTTCGATGGAAGTTCATAGAAATATCCGCAACTCTCATGAAGAGGTCCTTAGCGAAATCGATCTCTATCTTTGTCAAATTGTATCCGTAAGTTGGGACGTGATGCTCTTCCTGACAGTCATACCTTTGTAGCGTCTATTGTCCATAACTTCAGCTATAGGTGTCCGAATTGGACAAAATCGATGTCTCACTAAACCTAATATCCATATATACAAGTTTCTTGAAGATATCGAATCCAAATTCGGCCGTTAAGCGGGTCAAGGAAGCATAATACGGTAAGTGGTCAGAGTGCTACGAGTTAAATAGTCTTGTGAATGTGCCCAGTGGATAACCAAGCGTCTTATCTCATTTAAGAAGCGTTCAGTGAAGCTAATCAAGCATCTACTTAGAATACACAACATTATGATGAATGGAGAAGCAATTTTGAATGAAGTATTAAAATATTCAAAGTCCACGCTTGACCAGAAAATGAGGTACCCTTTTCAATAAAGTTCTGAAGCATCAAGTACTGTAAAAGAAGAAGTCAAAAGCTTCAGCAACCCTAACAGAAGAAAGAGAATAGAAGCCTGTACAAAGACAAAAGTACGAAGATGCAAAAGCAAAAACACTGAAGATTGTAGTCAAGCGTCTGCTACCAATAATCAAGCGTTCGAAACGTCGTATTTTGAGGTATACTAGTCCAAATGAAGTGATCTTGGTTTAGTTAGAAAGATCATATAAATACCAATAAATTTCTTAAAGATTTAGAGATCTGAATCATTTTCTATCAGAGTGAAATTCCTTCTTCAAGCTGCAGATGTGATACTGTTCGTGACAATCAGAACATGCAAGCGTCGGCTGACAATTTCAGGAGATTTAGATGTTCAAATGCATCGATCTTGGTATCGATGGAAGTTGTATAGAAATATCTGCAACTCTCATGAAGAGGCCCGGAGCGAAATCGATCTCTATCTTTCTCAAATTGTATCCGTAAGTTGGTGACATGATGTTGTTGCTGACAGCCATACCTTTGTTGTGTCTATTGGCCATATCTTGCACTATAGGTGTTCAAATGCAACGATCTTGGTATCGATGGAGGTTACAGAGAAATATCTGTAACTTTCAAGAAGAGGTCCAGAGCGAAATCAATCTCTATCTTTGTCAAATTGTACCCATAAGTTGGTGACATGATGTTGTTGCTGAGAGTCATACCTTTGTAGCGTCTATTGGCCACATCTTATGCTATAGGTGTCCGGATTGGATGAAACCGCTACGCCATTAAGCCTAATATCCATGTATACAAGTTTCATGATGACTTTGAATCCAAATTCGGCCGTTAAGCGGGTCAAGGAAGCATAATACGCTAAGTGGTCAGAGTGCTATGGGTTAAACAGCCTTGTGAATGTGCCCTGTGGATAACCAAGCGCCTTATCTCATTTAAGAAGCGTTCAGTGAAGCTAACCAAGCGTATACTCAGAATAAATAACATTATTATGAATGGAGAAGTAATTTCGATTGACGTATTAAAATATTCAAGGTCCACCCTTGACAAGAAAATGAGGTACCCTTTTCAATAAAGTTCTGACGCATCTAGTACTGTAACAGAAGAAGACAAAAGCTTCGGCAACTATAACATAAAATGTGAAAAGAAGCCTGAACAAAAACAAAAGTAAAAATGGTGCAAAAGCAAACTCACTAAAGATTGTTGTCAAGCGTCTGTTACCGATAATCAAGCGTCCGAAACGTCGTATTTTGAGGTACACTCGTCCAAATGAAGTGATCTTGGTTTAGTTAGAAAGATAACATAAATATCACTTGGTTTAGTTAGAAAGATAACATAAATACCAACAAGTTTCCGGAAGAAGTTGAGATCTGAATCAATCTCTATCAGAGTGAAATTCCTTCTTGAAGCTATAGATGTGATACTGTTCGTGACAATTAGAACATGCAAGTATGGGCTGACAATTTCGGAAGCTTGAGGTGTTCAGAAGCATTGATCTTGGTATCGATGGAAGTTCATAGAAATATCTACAACTCTCATGAAGAGGTCCTTAGCGAAATCGATCTCTATCTTTGTCAAATTGTATCCGTAAGTTGGGACGTGATGCTGCTCCTGACAGTCATACCTTTGTAGCATCTATTGGCCATAACTTCCGCTATAGCTGTCCGAATTGGACGATACCGATGTCTCATTAAACCTAATATCCATATATACAAGTTTCTTGAAGATATCGAATCCAAATTCGGCCGTTAAGCGGGTCAAGGAAGCATAATACGGTAAGTGGTCAGAGTGCTACGAGTTAAACAGTTTTCTGAATGTGCCCAGTGGATAACCAAGCGTCTTATCTCATTTAAGAAGCGATCAGTGAAGCTAACCAAGCATCTACTTAGAATACACAACATTATGATGAATGGAGAAGCAATTTTGAATGAAGTATTAAAATATTCAAAGTCCACGCTTGACCAGAAAATGAGGTACCCTTTTCAATAAAGTTCTGAAGCATCAAGTACTGTAAAAGAAGAAGACAAAAGCTTTAGCAACTCTAACAGAAGGAAGAGAAAAGAAGCCTGTCCAAAGACAAAAGTACGAAAGGTGCAAAAGCAAAAACACTGAAGATTGTAGTCAAGCGTCTGCTACCCATAATCAAGCGTTCGAAACGTCGTATTTTGAGGTACACTAGTCCAAATGAAGTGATCTTGGTTTAGTTTGAACGATCAGATGAATACCAACAAGTTCCTTAAAGATGTAGAGATCTGAATCATTTTCTATCAGAGTGAAATTCCTTCTTCAAGCTGCAGATGTGATACTGTTCGTGACAATCAGAACATGCAAGCGTCGGCTGACAATTTTGGGAGATTTAGATGTTCAAATGCATCGATCTTGGTATCGATGGAAGTTGTATAGAAATATCTGCAACTCTCATGAAGAGGCCCGGAGCGAAATCGATCTCTATCTTTCTCAAATTGTATCCGCAAGTTGGTGACATGATGTTGTTGCTGACAGCCATACCTTTGTTGTGTCTATTGGCCATATCTTGCGCTATAGGTGTTCAAATGCAACGATCTTGGTATCGATGGAGGTTACAGAGAAATATCTGCAACTTTCAAGAAGAGGTCCAGAGCGAAATCGATCTCTATCTTTGTCAAATTGTACCCATAAGTTGGTGACATGATGTTGTTGCTGAGAGTCATACCTTTGTAGCGTCTATTGGCCACATCTTATGCTATAGGTGTCCGGATTGGATGAAACCGCTACGCCATTAAGCCTAATATCCATGTATACAAGTTTCATGAAGACTTTGAATCCAAATTCGGCCGTTAAGCGGGTCAAGGAAGCATAATACGCTAAGTGGTCAGAGTGCTATGGGTTAAACAGCCTTGTGAATGTGCCCTGTGGATAACCAAGCGCCTTATCTCATTTAAGAAGCGTTCAGTGAAGCTAACCAAGCGTATACTCAGAATACATAACATTATTATGAATGGAGAAGTAATTTCGATTGATGTATTAAAATATTCAAGGTCCACCCTTGACAAGAAAATGAGGTACCCTTTTCAATAAAGTTCTGAAGCATCTTGTACTGTAACAAAAGAAGACAAAAGCTTCGGAAACTATAACATAAAATGTGAAAAGAAGCCTGAACAAAAACAAAAGTAAAAAAGGTGCAAAAGCAAACTCACTAAAGATTGTTGTCAAGCGTCTGTTACCGATAATCAAGCGTCCGAAACGTCGTATTTTGAGGTACACTCGTCCAAATGAAGTGATCTTGGTTTAGTTAGAAAGATAACATAAATATCACTTGGTTTAGTTAGAAATATAACATAAATACCAACAAGTTTCCGGAAGAAGTTGAGATCTGAATCAATCTCTATCAGAGTGAAATTCCTTCTTGAAGCTATAGATGTGATACTGTTCGTGACAATTAGAACATGCAAGTATGGGCTGACAATTTCGGAAGCTTGAGGTGTTCAGAAGCATTGATCTTGGTATCGATGGAAGTTCATAGAAATATCTACAACTCTCATGAAGAGGTCTTTAGCGAAATCGATCTCTATCTTTGTCAAATTGTATCCGTAAGTTGGGATGTGATGCTGTTCCTGACAGTCATACCTTTGTAGCGTCTATTGGACATAACTTCCACTGTAGGTGTCCGAATTGGACGAAACCGATGTCTCATTAAACCTAATATTCATATATACAAGTTTCTTGAAGATATCGAATCCAAATTCGGCCGTTAAGCGGGTCAAGGAAGCATAATACGGTAAGTGGTCAGAGTGCTACGAGTTAAACAGTTTTCTGAATGTGCCCAGTGGATAACCAAGCGTCTTATCTCATTTAAGAAGCGATCAGTGAAGCTAACCAAGCATCTACTTAGAATACACAACATTATGATGAATGGAGAAGCAATTTTGAATGAAGTATTAAAATATTCAAAGTCCACGCTTGACCAGAAAATGAGGTACCCTTTTCAATAAAGTTCTGAAGCATCAAGTACTGTAAAAGAAGAAGACAAAAGCTTTAGCAACTCTAACAGAAGGAAGAGAAAAGAAGCCTGTCCAAAGACAAAAGTACGAAAGGTGCAAAAGCAAAAACACTGAAGATTGTAGTCAAGCCTCTGCTACCCATAATCAAGCGTTCGAAACGTCGTATTTTGAGGTACACTAGTCCTTAAAGATGTAGAGATCTGAATCATTTTCTATCAGAGTGAAATTCCTTCTTCAAGCTGCAGATGTGATACTGTTCGTGACAATCAGAACATGCAAGCGTCGGCTGACAATTTTGGGAGATTTAGATGTTCAAATGCATCGATCTTGGTATCGATGGAAGTTGCATAGAAATATCTGCAACTCTCATGAAGAGGCTCGGAGTGAAATCGATCTCTATCTTTCTCAAATTGTATCCGTAAGTCGGTGACATGATGTTGTTGCTGACAGCCATACCTTTGTTGTGTCTATTGGCCACATCTTATGCTATAGGTGTCCGGATTAGATGAAACTGCTACGCCATTAAGCCTAATATCCATATATACAAGTTTCATGAAGACTTTGAATCCAAATTCGACCTTTAAGAGGGTCAAGGAAGCATAATACGCTGACTGATCAGAATGCTACGAGTTAAACAGTCTTGTGAATGTGCACAGTGGATAACCAAGTATCTTATCTCATTTAAGAAGTGTTCAGGGAAGCTAACCAAGCATCTACTCAGAATTCACAACATTATGATGAATGGAGAAGCAATTTTGAATGAAGTATTAAAATATTCAAAGTCCACGCTTGACCAGAAAATGAGGTACCCTTTTCAATAAAATTCTGAAGCTTCAAGTACTATAATAGAAGAATAAAAAAGCTTCAGCAACTCTAACAGAAGAAAGAGAAAGAAGCCTGAACAAAGACAAAAGTACTAAAGGTGCAAAAGCAAAAACACTGAAGATGGTGGTCAAGCGTCTGCTACCGATAATCAAGCGTCCGAAATGTCGTATTTTGAGGTACACTCGTCCTAATGAAGTGATCTTGGTTCAGTTAGAATGATAATATAAATACCAACAAGTTTCCTGAAGATGTAGTGATCTGAATCAATCTCTATCAGAGTGAAATTCCTTTTTCAAGCTGTAGATGTGATAATGTTCGTGATAATCAGAGCATGGAAGCGTCGGCTGCCAATTTCGGGAGATTTAGGTGTTCAAAAGCATCGATCTTCGTATTGATGGAAGTTCATAGAAATATCTGCAACCCTCATGCAGAGGTCCTGATTGAAATTGATCTCTATCTTTGTAAAATTTTATCCGTAAGTTGGTGACGTCATGCTGTTCCTGACAGTCGTAATTTTGTAGCGTTTATTGGCCATATCTTGCTCTTTAGGTGTCCGAATTGGAAGAAACCGATGTCTCCTTAAACCTAATATCCATATATACAAGTTTCTTGAAGACATCGAATCCTAAATCGGCCGTTAAGAGGGTCTAGGAAGCATAATACGCTAACTGGTCAGAGTGCAACGAGTTAAACAGCCTTGTGAAAGTGCTCAGTGGATAACCAAGCATCTTATCCCATTTAAAAAGCGTTCAGTGAGGCTAACCAAGCGTCTAATCAGAATACAGAACATTATGGTAAATAGAGAAGTAATTTTGAATGAAGTTTTAAAATATACAAACTCCAAGCTTCACCAAAAAATACGGTACCTTATTCAATAAAGTTCTGAAGCATCAAGTACTGTAACAGAAAAATACAAAAGCTTGCGCAACTCTAACAGAAGAAAGAGAAATGAAGCCTGAACAAAGATAAAAGTACTAAAGGTGCAAAAGCAAAAACACTGAAGATTGTGGACAAGCGTCTGCTACCGTCCGAAACTTCGTATTTTGAGGTACACTCGTCGAAATGAAGTGATCTTAGTATAGTTAGAAAGATAATACAAATACCAACAAGTTTCCTAAAGAAGTAGAGATCTGAATCAATCTCTATCAGAGTGAAATTCCTTATTCAATCTGTAGATATGATACTATTCGTGACAATCAGAACATACAAGCATCGGCTGACAATTTCGGTAGATTTAGGTGTTCAAAAGCATCGATCTTGGTATCGATGGAAGTTCATAGAAATATCTGAAACTCTCTTGAAGAGGTCGTGAGCGAAATCGATCTCTATCTTTGTCAAATTGTATCCGTAAGTTGGTGACGTGATGTTGTGCCTGACAGTCATACCTTTGTAGCGTCTATTGGCCATGTCATGCGCTACAGGTGTCCGAATTGGATGAAACCGAAGTCTCATTAAACGTAATATCCATATATACAAGCATAATACGCTAACTGGTCAGAGTGCTATGAGGTAAACAGCCTTGTGAATGTGCCCAGTGGATAACCAAGCGTCTTTTCTCATTTAAAAGCCGTTCAGTGAGGCTAACCAAGCATCTAATCAGAATACAAAACATTATGATGAACGGAGAAGTAATTTTGAATGAAATATTAAAATATTCAAAGTCCAAGCTTCACCGAAATATGAGGTACCCTTTTCAATAAAGCTCTGCAGCATCAAGTACTATAATAGAAGAATACAAAAGCTTCAGCAACTCTAACAGAAGAAAGAGAAAAAAAGCCTGACCATAGACAAAAGTACTAAAGGTGCAAAAGCAAAAACACTGAAGATTGTAGTCAAGCGTCTGCTATCGACAATCAAGCGTCCGAAACGTCGTATTTTGAGGTACACTCGTCCAAATGAAGTGATCTTGGTTTAGTTAGAGAGATAACATAAATATCACTTGGTTTAGTTAGAAAATAACATAAATACCAACAAGTTTCCTGAAGAAGTGGAGATCTGAATCAATCTCTAACAAAGTGAAATTTCTTCTTCAAGCTGTAAATGTGATACTGTTCGTGACAATCAGAACATACAAGCGTCGACAGACAATTTCGGGAGCTTTAGGTGTTCAAAAGCATCGATCATGGTATCGATGGAAGTTCAGAGAAATATCGGCAACTCTCATGAAGAGGTCCTGAGCGAAATCGATCTCTGTCTTTGTCAAATTGTATTCGTAAATTGGTGGCGTGATGTTGTTCCTGACAATCATACCTTTGTAGCGTCTATTGGCCATATCTTGCACTATAGGTGTCATGAAGACATCGAATCCTAATTCGACTGTTAAGAGGGTCAAGGAAGCATAATACACTAACTGGTTAGAGTGCTATGATGTAAACAGCCTTGTGAATGTGCCCAGTGGATAACCAAGCGTCTTATCTCATTTAAAAAGCCTTCAGTGAGGCTATCCAAGCGTCTAATCAGAATACAGAACATTTGGATGAATGGAGAAGTAATTGTGAATGAAGTATTAAAATATTCAAAGTCCAAGCTTCACCAAAATATGAGGTACACTTTTCAATAAAATTCTGAAGCATCAAGTACTGTAATAGAAGAATACAAAAGCTTCAGCAACTCTAACAGAAGAAAGAGAAAATAAGCCTGAACAAAGACAAAAGTACTAATGGTGCAAAAGCAGAAACACTAAATATTGTAGTCAAGCGCCGGCTACCGATAATCAAGCGTCGGAAACGTCGTATTTTGAGGTATACTCGTCCAAATGAAGTGATCTTGGTTTAGTTAGAAAGATAACATAAATATCACTTGGTTTAGTTAGAAAGATAACATATATACCAACAAGTTTCCTGAATAAGTAGAGATCTGAATCAATCTCTATCAGAGTGAAATTCCTTCTTGAAGCTGAAGATGTGATACTGTTCGTGACAATCAGAACATGCAAGTGAGGGCTGACAAATTCGGAAGCTTGAGGTGTTCAAAAGCATTGATCTTGATAACGATGGAAGTTCAAAGAAATATCTGCAACTCTCATGAAGAGGTCCTTAACGAAATCGATCTCTATCTTTGTCAAATTGTATCTGTAAGTTGGGACGTGATGTTGTTCCTGACAGTCGTACCTTTGTAGCGTCTATTGTTCATATCTTCCACTATAGGTGTCCGAATTGGAGGAAACCGATGTCGTATTAAACCTAATATCCATATATACAAGTTTCATGAAGACATCGAATCCTAATTCGGCCGTTACGAGGGTCTAGGAAGCATAATACGCTAACTAGTCAGAATTCTACGAGTTAAACAGTGTTGTGAATGTGCCCAATAGATAACCAAGCGTCTTATCTCATTTAAGAAGCGTTCGGTGAAGCTAACCAAGCGTCTACTTAGAATACACAACATTATGATGAATGGAGAAGCAATTTTGAATGAAGTATTAAAATATTCAAAGTCCACGCTTGACCAGAAAATGAGGTACCCTTTTCAATAAAGTTCTGAAGCATCAAGTACTATAACAGAAGAAGACAAAAGCTTCAGCAACTCTAACAGAAGAAAGAGAAAAAAGCCTGTTCAAAGACTGTGAATATATGCCTTGACAGGATTAATCTAGTTTTTGATGATTGACAAAAGGAACCGGAAAGTCAAGTATACAAAAAGAGGAAAAGAAGATCAAGGAGATCAAGTGCTTCAAGACTGGGTTATGGGAATTTTTAAAAAAGCGGAAAAGAAGATCAAGGAGATCAAGTGCTTAAAGACTGGGTTATGGGAATTTTTATTTCTTGTAATCGGTGTTTATTAGGATCTTTTTGTAAATGGTTCTAAAGCTCTCATATTTAAAAACAATCACACACACACATTACGTTAACTTAAAAGGCTTTTACTAAAAATAGTAGAAATTTCATTATAGCCGTTAAGTTTTCAAACAAAATAATGTACATAATCGATTATTCATATGTCATAATCGATTACACTCAAATCAGGGAAGTCATAATCGATTATGAATATGTCATAATCGATTACACTCAAAATAGAGAAGTCATAATCGATTATCCTAATCGATTATGCTGCGAAAGTAAATCAGCGCGTTTTTTCTCAAGGGATAATCGATTATGGACATACCATAATCGATTATGAAGCGACTGCCTTGTTTTTTAAATGGGGCTTAACCTAATTCCTAGGGGCTTAAAAGTTTTTCTATAAATAGGAATGCCAAGGCAACTCTAAAACACACGAATCCTATTGCGCTCTGAAACTCTGTTTATTTTTATTACTTACTCTCACATATTCACTTTTGATTATTTTTTGAATAGAGAGCTTTACATATCATATAGTTTGAATTGTACTTTGAGCTTTATTTGTAATCTTTATCTGCACTACTTGATGCTACATTCTTCTTCTACTTCTTCTTGCTCTTGGGTGTGAATCCCTTTTTCTTTAAAGAGAAACAATATCTCTTGAACTTGAGGCTCTGCACAAAGGGAGGTGATATCCCATTATTTTGTGTGGAGAGTGCTCTTGGTTTGTAAAGGTTTCTAGCTGCACCTGATTTAAAAGCTAGTTATTGAGTGAAAACCTTGGTGTTTGACCTTGGGGACTGGACGTAGGCCACAGGGTATTTAGTGGCCGAACCAGGATAAATCTGCGGCTCTCTCTCTATCCTTTCATTATTGTCTTCTACCTTACAGCAATTTAATTTATCGCATTTATTTTATTGCAATTTAATTTATCGCAATTTATTTTATTGCAATTTAATTTATCGCATTTACTTTATTGCAATTTAATTTAAGCGATTTATTTTATTGCTATTTACTTTCTAGAATTTATTATTCAAGCAATTTACTTTATAGCGCTTCTAATTTCAGTCATTTATCTTCAAGCGCCGTAATTGCAAAAAGTTTTGCAAAAACACATATCACACACAATTCACCCCCCTCTTGTGTTGAAGTCACTTGTCAACAAAGACAAAAGTACTAAAGTTGGAAATGCAAAAACACTGAAGGTTGTAGTCAAGCGTCTGCTACCAATAATCAAGCGTTTCGAAACGTCGTATTTTGAGGTACACTAGTCCAAAGAAGTGATCTCGGTTTAGTTAGAAAGATCATATAAATACCAACAAGTTTCCTGAAGATGTAGAGATCTGACTCAATATCTATCTGACTGAAATCCTTCTTGACGCTGGAGATGTGATACTGTTCGTGACAACCAGAACATTCAAGCGTCTGCTGATAATTTCTAGATTTGTAGTGTTCAAATGCATTGATCTTCGTATCGATGGAAGTTGCAGAGAAATATCTGCAACTCTCAATATGAGGTCCAAAGCGAAATCTTTGTCAAATTTTACCCGTAAGTTAGTGACATTCTGTTGTTGTTGTCATACCTTTGTAGCGTCTATTGGCCATATCTTTTGCTATTGGTGTCCGAATTGGATGAAACTGGTGTGTCATTAAACCTAATATCCATATATACAAGTTTCATGCAGACTTCGAATACTAATTCGACCGTTGAGAGGGTCAAGGAAGCATAATACGCTAACTGGTAAGAATCTACGAGTTAAAGAGTCTTGTGAATGTGCCTAGTGGATAACCAAGCATTCTATCTCATTTAAGGCGCTTTCAGTGAAGCTAACCAAGTGTCTAATCAGAATATAGAACATTAGGATGAATGGAGAAGTAATTTTGAATGAAGTATTAAAATATTCAAAGTCCAATCTTCAACAAAACATGAGGTACCCTTTTCAATAAAATTCTGAAGCATCAAGTACTGTAACAGAAGAATACAAAAGCTTCAGCAACTCTAACAAAGAAAGAGAAAATAAGCCTGAACAAAGACAAAAGTACTAAGTTGCAAAAGCAAAAAACACTGAAAACTGTAGTCAAGCGTCTGCTATCGATAATCAAGCATCTGAAACGTCATATTTTTAGGTATACTCTTCCAAATGAAGTGATTTTGGTTTAGTTAGAAAGATAACATAAATATCACTTGGTTTAGTTAGAAAATAACATAAATACAGACAAGTTTCCTGAAGAAGTAGAGATCTGAATCAATCTCTATCAAAGTGAAATTCCTTCTTCAATCTGTAGATGTGATACTGTTCGTGACAATTAGAACATGCAAGCGTCGGCAGACAATTTCGGGAGATTTAGGTCTTCAAAAGCATCAATCTTGGTATCGACGGAAGTTCATAGAAATATTGCAACTCTCATGAAGAGGTCCTGAGCGAAATCGATCTCTATCTTTGTCAAATTGTATCCGTAAGTTGGTGACGTGATGCTGTGCCTGATAGTCTTACCTTTGTAGACTCTATTGGCTATATCATACGCTATAGGTATTCGAATTGGATGAAACCAAAGTCTCATTAAACCTAATATCCATATATACAAGTTTCATGAAGACATCGAATCCTAATTCTGTCGTTAAGAGGGTCAAGGAAGCACAATACGCTAACTGGTCAGAGTGCTACGAGTTAAACAGCCTTGTGAATGTGGCAAGTGGATAACCAAGCGGCTTATCTCATTTAAGTAGTGTTCAGTGTAGCTAACCAAGCATCTAATCAGAATACAGAACATTATGATGAATGGAGAAGTAATTTGGAATGAAGTATTAAAATATTCAAAGTCCAAGCTTCACCAAAAAATGAGGTACCCTTTTCAATAAAGTTCTGATTCTTCAACTACTGTAACAGAAGAAGGCAAAATCTTCGGCAACTCTAACAGAAGAAAGAGAAAAGAAGCCTAAACAAAGACAAAAAGTACTAAAGATGCAAAAGCAAAAACACTAAAGATTGTGGTCAAGCGTCTGCTACCGATAATCAAGCGTCCGAAACGTCGTATATTTTGCGGTACACTCGTCTAAATGACGTGATCTTGGTTTAGTTATAAAGATAATATAAATAAGAACTGCAAACACCCTTTTCCCGAGTGTCACATTCGCGAATGTTTATAAGGCCGAAAATATTTATTAATGCGGAAAAATACGATTTTTCTTTTTCTTTTCTTTTCATAAAGATGTAATGGGATTAGTAAAGGTAATAAATAATACTAATAAGTGAACTTAGGTTCACCATGCATTACTAGGACATACTGTATTATAAATACAGAAACAGGAAAACGGAAAGCAAAAACATCAACATTACTATATACGGACATAAGTCTAATGTATGACTGACATTAGAAATACATAAGTACTAGGAGTCATAGCTCCAAAAGGTACTACAAAAACTGAATATAGTCTGGCCGACAACAAAACTAAAACATCAAAGAGTCCACCTCCGAACTCAAAAGGACTGCTGAACCGAACCATCATCGCGTCCATCTGTTCAAGCAGCAACAGCAAGTACTAGCAGAAAACATACAGATATGGGTGAGATTCCCGATCATCAACAAACAAAACAGCAGTAGTAAAAACGGGACGACTCACCAGGTAACATCGTACCCAACATGTTAAACCGTTAAACCACATACTAAACCTCTCAATATAAATCATGTTAAACAGCTAACAATATAATATAATACATTCTTAAACAGAACAGCGATGTATAACAGTAAATGTTAACATCAACAGGCATGCAATGCAGTGCAATGTACATGACTCAATGCCAATGCCATGGGTACTACTCTGACCCCTACTCCATGGAGCTAACAAAACATTCAGAGAGAGTGAATGGGAGGACATGTTCCGGTTTTTGCCAGCCATGAGCAAGATGCTGCATGGGCAAGATGCTACAAAATTCGTAACGTGCACGTATCTGGTTTACGATAACACTCTCGACCAAACATGAAAAGTACGGCATCTAGTAGAGGATATCAGTGTATTGCTCGGATTCGCACGACACAGAAGAGCTACCAACTGGTCACATGTCAGCCCTTCCAACCCTGATACCTCCAAAAAGACCATTGAAGATCGTCACGTAAGATTCGCACCCGCATCAAGGTGTAAGCTCAACTCCTAGGCTCAAGGCCTTACAACTATGCACATGAAATGCAATGCTTACAAAGCAGATGCGATAAAGCAATGTCTATCCATTGGATAAACCTCAAGGTTCACTAAGGTTCTCTTCCTTAGAACTACACACATCTTTGTTTTATAAAACATTTATCCATCGGATAAAACATTTATCCATCGGATAATTATCTCGTGATTCCTTTGGAATGATCCAGACTGCTTTCAGAATCGCCGACTTGTCCACCAAACCAACACAAGTCTTTTCAGCGTGTTTTGTCCTCACTCACACGCTTTCTAGGAAACTTCCAGAAGGTCACCCATCCCATAATTACTCTAAGTCAAGCACGCTTAACTATAAAGTTCTTATGTTCTATGTTCCCGAAAAGAAGATAATTCTTGTTGGTATGGGTAGTAACAATCAATTCTTATATGACTTCCCTTAACTATACAGTTTCATACCTGCATAGCCTCAGGATTCCTTCCACTGTACAGTCCCACCTGCACAGCCTCAGGATCTCTCTCATTCCAGTTATCGCAAGACGGAAACAATTGAACGATTACCTGGATCCGAATCGTCGGTCTGTCATCGAACTATTGTTTCAAAACCCAAAACGTTTCGTGTTTGTGTTTACGTCTTATGAATTATGTCTCAAGTCCTAAGCATTATGAATAAGGATTGAGAATCCTCTTAGATAAGTCTTTGTGCCTTTCTAAGATATTAATCCTTGATTTCAATAAGGAAATAAGTGTTGATTCACTTAAGTCTTATGAAGTCATGATGTACAAGTCATCAATGGTATAGTACATGGTCTTGTTCCACCACATACCATACTTAATTAACCCTTGTCTTTAACGCTAAGTCAATTACTTTACTTAGGTTTTTCACGTAAAACTTTACGATTAAGAGTTAAAAACTCTTTTGGTAACAAAACTGTTCTCATTTGAAAACTCATTGGATTTGAAATACGTTGCACTTGCCTCAAGCAAAGTACCTTAACTATTTTTGAAAAGAGTTCTTCGGTACTTGACTGAGTGTAAAACCATGGTCTAAGTTAATGGAAAGGAAATGTAATCTCATCTAACTTCCTTAACTATGATTCATTTAATCAACTTAGGATAAAAGGTCTCCATTATGTTTGAAAAAGAACTTTGTCTTTGTTTTAAGATGAACTTCGCCTTCGTTTTAAGATAAAGGAAATGCCTTATGAAACTATATTTAAATTCTCATGAAAACACTTCTTTATTTTGCTTTTAAATCACTTGATCACTTAGATAAACTAAGGTTAAAGTAAAAGACATGTTTCACTTTGGTGAAGACGTTAAAAGTTGAAACTTTACTTAATCTTTGGATCAAATCACTTATTGTTTTCCTTTGAAACATAAGTTATATTAAAACAATTTCTTACTTTAAGAATTTTAAATGTTCAAGAACAACAATTGTTCTTCCTTTTTCTTTGTTCATGGCCGAATGCTCCCTCAATGGGATGTGAAGATTTTGCTTCACCTATTTGACAAGTTATAGCTCAAAAAGCTCACAATATAATGATGAACAATATCATCATGCATCATTCAATCATAATCAAGCATAAAAATCCTTACTTGATCTAGAGATCAAAGTATGGTTTTCAACATACATGAAAATGATTTTTCATCCAATCACATCATCATAGACATATGCTAGAGCAGACTAAAGCATAAACTACACTTATTACACATTGTTCTCCAAGAGAACCAAATTGAATGGTTGAACCCAAACAAAGGGTTTCACCCACACATAAACTAAACAACCTTCTTCAACGCCACCATCTTGGTGTGATGAGGTTCACCCCCCATACCTGTTGAAGAGCAGATTCCCGGATCAAAGTCGGTTGATCGGTTTTGAACCTCTGATAATCATCACCAACTACAAACAACCAAACAATCAAACATCAAACATCAAACAAGACAAATCTCATCTATTCCTCCTCAAAGAGGATTCGGTCCTACCCTAAGAAATTTAGCTAGAGATGTCCAAACTTTCTAATCTTTTGGATGGTTGATCCTTAGGTACTCCTAACACTAAAACAAGTCTTATTCC
>JBCIVQ010000184.1:0-24688 GCA_039655645.1 Ammopiptanthus mongolicus
CCGACGTCTCGGCCACTAGGTTCGGGTTCGTCTCAAAGTTTCATCATTTTTCCTTTGGTTTCATTTTCTCAAAACACTTTGGAAAACAAAACATACTTTGGTTTTCTCGAAACAAAACAACCTTTTTGATCAAGAGAACATTTTTCCGTGAAAAACACCTTTCTTGAAAACAAAAACCGTTTTCTAAGGTTTCACGTCTTTTTAAAACGGTTTACCGAAATAAAACACGATTTGCACGACTTTTCACAAAACCACTTTACTTTTCAAAAGAAAAATACTTTTCAACAAGAAGGACAACTTTTCTTGAAAAAGCAACACGTTTTCCCAAAAACCACTTTTTGATTTAAAAACACGGTTTTCAAAACATAGATTTAGGATTTCGAGTCTTTTAATAAATTATCGAGACATAGCCAGTCCTATGCTCATCCAGGGTATAAATATATATATATATATATATATAGACATCAACAATCCATAATCATCATCATAATATCAACTAAGGCATCCATGCCACAAATTATCAAATAGACAATTATGCACAACATTTAACATCCAATCAATCCAGGATATAAGTATACATATACATCATTCAAACTCATCTCTAAATCATCACTCAAGACATCAGAACACATATATCAAACATGCACTATGAAGCTACTCAAACTTAAATGACTACCTCCCTTTACCTCTCAAATTTGCTTAGTCCAAACTTGATCGATTCTCGGCTCCGGCTCCGGTTTCGTTTACGTCGCCTAAAACAATCAAACACAATTCAATTCAAACAACAATTCAACATCAATCTATAACATAAGAACACAAGTTTTCCTTTCCCTAAAAGGTATAGGGTTCGGCCATGAAGGTAAAAAGGGTTAGGGATCTCATTGGGTTCCAAATTTTTGGATGGTTGGTTCATGAACTTAGTTAACACTATTTCAAGTCCTATGACTCAAAAATGTGAAACAACACTCATGGATTTTCCCCATGAATCTCTCGGCCATAAAGGGCATTCTAGGCTAGGAATTGATTTGGTTTTCCATCACTTGGATTCAAGGACACTAGGAAAGCTAAGGATGGAATCAAGAGTTAGAAATCAAAAATTTGAACAAAAACACTATTCATCACCACTACTAGGGTTCGGCCATTTTGGGATTTTAGAGCTAGGATGAGACTTGGATCAAAGAACTTGGTTTCACCTCCAAAGGATTTTCCTACAATTTCCTATAGATTTTCAAAGTTTTGGATCTAAGAATGAGTTTCATGAAAATGGAGGTTTGATCTTGATATTGAAAGAGATTCAAGAAGATATGAGACCATAGAAGTGATCTTACCTTAAAATGGATGAAGATTGGTCAAGAAATCAAGTGATTTCAACAAGCTTTCAAGGTTTTCTCAAGGATTCAATGGAGGTTTTTTCTCTAAGGAAGATGAAGTGTTCTTGGTGTTCTTGGGGGGCTGGGCTGCGTGGAATGAGGGGCTGAGAGGGCTGTTCCAGCCTTCTAAAGAGTTCATTAAGGGTAAAAAGGTCATTTGGTTCAAATGGTAAAATGGTAAAAGGTGAAAAGGCTTAAGTTAGGGGTATTTTGGTAATTTCGCGTCCTGAAATTCCCGATCGTCATGACGACTCTGGCATGCTCTCCCAAGTGAGTTGACATGATGTGATATCAATATTATCCGTTGTCGGGTCCTGGTAAGTCTATACGCGGCTCCGTTCTCCACCCGATTGAAGATTTCGCTCGAACGGAGGTCAGGAAGTGATTTTTTTGAAATTTTTGTGAAATTTAACCAAAACGTAGAGAATCGAATTCTAAGACTTACTGTCTCGTTCATGGGTCCATCTGAGGTCTTCTGAGCAGTAAAATCATACTGTCAGTGTAAAAACGCAGACCGGGCTCCGTTTGAGTTTTCGACTCAAAACTTAATCGTAGCTTCCTACGATATCGCTGAGCATGATTATGGTCTCGGAATATTTTATATCCCTTTCTAAGACCTCGAATAAAATATAAGTTCATAAATACTGATTAAAAGAAAAACTCGAAAATCGGGGTGTTACATTACTACCCCTCTAAAAAAAAATTTCGTCCTCGAAATTACGTACCTTGAAAAAGATTGGGATACTGTAACTTCATCTTGTCCTCGAGCTCCCACGTTGCTTCTCCAGTTGCTTCGTTCCAAACGACTTTGACTAAGGGAACTTGTTTTCCCCTGAGTTGCTTGATCCTCTTATCAACGATTCGCACAGGCGATGTCTCATAAGACAAGTTTTCTCGTAAATGTACTATATCAGGTTCGATTACATGAGACGGATCAGGAATATACTTTCGAAGTTGTGAGACATGGAAAACATTATGAATGTTAGACAGAAAAGGTGGTAAGGCAATCTGGTAAGCTACTGGACCAATACGCCGAAGAATTTGGTAAGGTCCAATGAATTTGGGAGTGAGTTTTCTGGACTTAATCGCTCTACCTACCCCAGTCGTAGATGTGACTCTCAGGAACACGTGTTCACCTTCTTGAAACTCGAGGGGTCGTCTTCTCTTATCTGAATAGCTTTTCTGCCTGCTCTGTGCCGTTTTCATCTTTTCCCGGATCTGTTTAATCTTTTCCGTTGTTTGTTGCACAAGTTCTGGGCCTACGATCATGTTCTCTCCATCCTGGTACCAACACAACGGTGTCTGGCACCTTCGTCCATACAAGGCTTCATAGGGTGCCATCCCTATGCTAGAATGGTAGCTATTGTTGTAGTTGAATTCTATAAGAGGCAACAGATCATCCCAACTTCCACCATGGTCTAGAACACAAGCTCGCAGTAAATCTTCCAACGACTGTATCGTTCTCTCTGTTTGTCCATCAGTCTGAGGGTGGTAGGCTGAACTTAGCCTTAACTTTGTTCCTAAAGCTTGATGCAGACTTTGCCAAAAACGTGACGTAAACTTTGGGTCTCTATCAGAGACTATGCTCGAAAGCACTCCATGTAGTCTGATTACTTCTCTGATATACAACTCAGTTAACTTCTCCACTGAGTAGTTGATCTTAACAGGTAAGAAGTGTGCTGACTTCGTTAACCTATCAACGATCACCCAAATTGAATCAAAACTTTTGGAAGTTCTCGGTAATCCTACCATAAAATCCATTGAAATGCTCTCCCATTTCCATTCGGGTACATCCAAGGATTGAAGCATCCCTCCAGGTCGTTGATGTTCTACCTTCGCTTTCTGATAGGTCAAACATGACGCTACATACTCAGCTACTTGCTTCTTCATTCCTGGCCACCAAAACTTTTGTTTTAGATCTTGGTACATTTTGGTTGATCCAGGGTGAATGCTCAGCTTGCTCTTGTGTCCTTCTTCTAGAATCATTTTCCTCATCTCCGGGTTGCTAGGCACACAAACTCGTCCATTCCATCTCAAGATACCATTAGTCCCCATACTGAACTCTGCAGCTTTCTCTTGTCCAAGTAACTCCTTTTGCTCTTGGAGATATACATCAGTTGCTTGCTGTTCACGGATCGTGTCCATCAGTCCACTAGATACCTTAATCATTCCCAAACAAATCTTCTCATTGTTCACTTCCACGGCCAGATTGAGATCACGAAACTGTTCTATCAATTCTAGCTCTTTAACCATCATTGCAGAGATGTGTAGGGTCTTCCGACTCAGAGCATCTGCAACAACATTTGCTTTCCCAGGGTGGTACAGCAAAGTGAAGTCGTAGTCTTTAAGAAACTCCATCCAACGTCTCTGCCTCATGTTAAGTTCCTTCTGATCGAACAGATACTTCAGACTTTTGTGGTCGCTGAAGACATCGAACTTAGATCCATATAAGTAGTGTCTCCAGATCTTTAGTGCAAAAACCACAGCAGCTAACTCAAGGTCGTGCGTCGGGTAATTCCTCTCATGAGTCTTCAACTGGCGCGAAGCATATGCTACAACCTTCCGATGTTGCATAAGCACACATCCTAATCCCTGATGCGAAGCATCACAGTACACTTCGTACGGTTCGTCTGGCTTAGGTAGTACTAACACTGGTGAGGTTGTCAAACGTTCCTTCATCGTCTGAAAACTCTCTTCACATTTGTCAGTCCACATAAACGGTTGGTCCTTCCTCGTAAGTTGAGTCAACGGCGCAACAATCTTCGAAAATCCTTCGATGAACCTTCTGTAATAACCAGCTAGTCCAACGAAACTGCGGATTTCTGTCACAGTCTTGGGTCTCTCCCACAGAAGTACTGCTTCTACTTTCGTAGGATCGACGGCAATTCCTTCCTTCGAAATCACATGTCCTAAGAATTTGACTTCATCCACCCAAAATTCACACTTGGGTAGCTTTGCGTACAACTTCTCCTTGTGAAGGATTTGTAAAAATTGTCGTAGATGCTCCTCATGCTCCTCGGGACTTTTCGAGTAGATGAGAATATCATCGATAAACACGATAACAAACTGATCCAAAAACGGACAGAAAATCCTGTTCATATAGTCCATGAAGATAGCAGGCGCGTTCGTCACTCCGAAAGGCATCACGAGGTACTCATAGTGACCATAACGAGTCCTGAAAGCAGTCTTGGGTACGTCCTCGTTCTTTACTCTGATCTGGTGATAACCGGATCTCAGATCGATCTTTGAAAAGACAGCGGCTCCTTGAAGTTGATCCATCAAGTCATCTATGCGGGGTAGAGGATACTTGTTCTTGATCGTTATCTTGTTGAGTTGACGATAATCCACACAGAGTCTTGAACTCCCGTCCTTCTTCTTCACCAACAACACTGGTGCTCCCCACGGGGACATGTAACGGCCCGAACTGCTTTAAGGATTGCCGACTGTCCCCACAGACCAACACGGGTCTCTTCAGCGTGCTTTGTCCTCACTCACACGCTTCCTAGGAAAACTTCCCAGAAGGTCACCCATCCCACAATTGCTCCAAGTCAAGCACGCTTAACTATGGAGTTCTTATGTTCTGGGCTCCCGAAAAGAAGATGCATCTTGTTGGTATAGGTAGTACAAATCAATTCTTATAAGCCTTCCTTCAACTGTACAGTCCCATACCTGCATGGCCTCAGGATCCCTCTCATTCCGATGTGAATCGGTTCATTCATGTATCCCTCCGCCTAGAAGCCTGCCAGGAGCCGCTCCTTGTCCGTACCTCATGCACCGGCGATCACTCCCCGCCCTCGTCAGCCCCGGGTGTTACATGCCCACCAGCTTCCGCTTGGTTCGTCCCCGAACCACACCGTACTGGGAGAGGTCCGCTCTGATACCCTGCTCTTTCACTTCTCTGTATATATGTATTGATACTTGCTCATAGATGCTTGCATATGTCGTTTTTGCTTGTTTTTGGTACATAAGTTCATAGTTGTAATAGTTCAGCCTTTAGAATAATCAATTCATCCGAGTCTAAATAACCTGTTTCACGGTTTTGGCCATATCTTGAGTTCTAGACATCCGATCGAGATGATCTAGGATGCGTTGGAAATCTTAGAGGATTACCTACACGTTTTATTCAGGTGTCGATGCCAAAATCGATTGGGAAATCGATTTGGGAAATCGATTTGGGAAATCGATTTCCAGGTGAAGAAAATCGATTTCCAGAAGGAGGAAATCGATTCTTTGAAGGGCAAAATCGATTTCTTTGATAAGAAAATCGATATGGCCCAAGGAAAATCGATTTTCATGGATGTTGAAATCGATTTTCATGCGTGTCAGAGCTTGTGTACGCGTTCGGGTTATTGGGCTATGCTGTGTACGGCCCATTCGTCCTAAAACGTCCCTAACAGCTATATATACATAGCGTATGACCTAAACCTAGTATCCACACCCTATTGTACACACTTTTTGCCTCTTCTCATCCCTAAGAGCTCTAATTGATCTCTCGCTCTAGAAAACCCAAAGGACGAATCCTGCTTGGGTGTTCTTCGTCAAGAACACGCCGTTGTTTGGCTAGTCTATCCCTGCTGCTAGAGTTAATCTCCTAAGTTAGAAACCAAGGTGAGTTTCTAATCCTAGTTTTGTTTTCCCTTTTAATCCTTAACTTAAGGATCGACTCTGCTTTCCAGTGTTGCGATCGTGATCAAGTGCTGAACCCGTAAGAAGGAACCGTAGCAGAACTTGGATTTGTTCTCTTTCCCTTAGGCTGTGAATCGTCATACCAGGTATGGGGGGGGAGAAAATTGATCATGAGTATGTGGGTTTTGGGATAGGTTAAGATGAAAGGGTTAACCCATGACCCCTATATGTTTGTCTATATGCATTGTAAGTGCCTATGAATGTTGTTATGTTGTTTTCTGGCTGTACGAATATTGATTGATGAATAATCTGACGTCATAACATGTTTATAACTATGAGTACATGATTATTATGAATGTTGATGAATTGATGATGATGAACATGTTGTTTATGCCATGATATGGTGTCTTATTAATCCTATACTATTAGAACATAGTTATAGGGAGAAAATAAATAGGCAATGTGAGATTGATGACCAAGGATTAGTTTGAGAACCCTTAGGTTATGATTCATGAGTGTTGAAATAATCAAATTGATCATAAATAGCTTAGGCTCGAATGATATGTTAATTAGAGAATGTAGATTGGTCTATAGCGGAAGAAACCCGCTGTTGTATGAATTGACACCCAGAAATCAATTTCCAGCACATGGAAATCGATTGAATCGACCAAGAATCGATTTCCAGAGCGTGGAAATCGATTTGGCCTTGCAGAAATCGATTTTTAGAATCGATTTTCCCTTGTTCAAAATCGATTGGGGAAATCGATTTGAACATGCTGAAATCGATTTTCAGAGATTGGAAATCGATTTTGAAGACTTGAGAAATCGATTCCAGAGAATGGAAATCGATTCTCACGTGCCCAGGAACAGTTTTGACCCCTTATGCTTGATGGATAGTGTTTTAAAGATTAAGTTACAATTTTAATAAACATATGACTTGAGGTTTAAATATTAAGATTAAGTTATAATCTTAATAAGATATGAGTTGTGGTTTAGATATTAAGATTAAGTTATAATCTTAATAACTATATGATTTGAGGTTTAAATACTAAGATTAAGTTATAATCTTATAACTATATGATTTGAGGTTTAGATATTAAGATTAGGTTATAATCTTAATAAGATATGAATTGAGATTTAAATATTAAGATTAAGTTACAATCTTAATAAAATATTAATTGAGGTTTAGATAATAAGATTAAGTATAATACTTAATAAAGATAATGTTAAGTTAAGACTTAACAAAGAGAACAATTAACAAGACGATGATGTTATTGGTAACGACGTACTGTTACCGATGTTGCTGGTTAAATCATTCTTGATGCTTATTGATCAAGTTTGATGTTGTTAAATCATCTTTGATGCTTGTTGGTCAAAGTTGATAGCCATGTAATGGTGATGATGGATGGTTGGACATGTGTTTGCATGTTGTTGAGCATAGCATGCATCATGCGTTGACGTTGATACGTTGGGTGGAAAGCAAACGATGAATCGCGATAGTGGAGGCCACGATGGGTGTTATCCCGGCCTTGCGGGTACATTGGGTAGGGAAATTCCAGGTGACATGGGCTAGCTACCTATTGTCGGAGTGACCTAAAGGATAAGCTTGAGTACCCTGACTAGCCACTATACATTATCAGGATTAGTGAGAGTGTTCGGGGATGGCCCACGGTCTGGCATAACATCCACGTTGATAACCGGACATGTACTCCTAATCGTCTTTCCAGAGTTAGAATTGTTGGCCACATGCATACGAAGCAGTGATGTTGCATTCGCATTGACATGCATCTTTGATATGTATTGATTATACATGTGTTGATTGATGTATGTTGTATGTCATCTTAATTACTATTCCATTCCGTTTACATATATTTATGATCGTATTTCTCACCCCCATCCTTTGTTGTTCTTGTGCATATGATGTTGCATGTGCAGAGGAGGGTGAGCATGCTGACGAGGAGTGATCCCGTGAAGATCTCTCTTAGTAGTAGTAGATAGGATTTACATTCAGTTGTTTAGTTTTATTCCGATGTGTTATCGGTATATGTATACCAACTCTGATTATGTGACATCGGGTTTCGGGTTTCGTTTATGATTAATGTTTTTCCGCAGTTGTTTTATGTTTAAAATGTTTTCGGATCATGTGGTACTTGCTACCTTTTATGTTAAAATTTTATTTAACTTGCATGCTTTATTTTATTTTATCGTATGCGGGGTGGCGGGTGTCACATTAAGTGGTATCAGAGCCGGTCTGTCCTACAGGCCGGGGTATGTGTCTGTTGTGTCTCTTCTGTGTACTCTGCAGAAGTGTTTTGAACTTGTGTGACTGTTTTATTATGCCTTTTGTTAAAAAATTTCTCTTGTAGGATTTAACCAATTTTGAATTGGTTAAGATCGCCGAGTGATAGGACAATGGGGTCGTGGCAGGGAACTGTCCGAACCATTGATAGTGAACCTTAACTTGTTTCATTGTTGCCTAAGAGTATGTATGACTTTAGGTGCCGATCAAAATTATCCTTCCTAGAGTGTCATTCTTATTGATGTGTTACAAGAGGAAAGATGGTAGCATGAAGTTGTGTGTCAATTATTGACAACTGGACAAGGTGACCCTTAAGAATAGGTATCCTCTTCCTAGGATAGATGACCTTATGGACCAGCTGATAGGAGCTTGTGTGTTTTCTAAGATAGATTTGAGATCAGGCTATCACCAAATTCGGGTCAAGTCTGAGGACATTCCAAAGACTGCGTTCAGAACGCGCTATGGCCATTATGAGTATCTAGTTATGCCTTTTGGTGTGACTAATGCCCCTGTTGTGTTCATGGACTACATGAACAAGATCTTCCATCCATACTTGGATAGGTTTGTAGTTGTCTTCATAGATGATATCCTAGTATACTCTAAGACTAAGGAGGAACATGAGGAACACTTGAGGATAGTCTTGGAAACCCTTAAGGAAAAACAGTTGTATGCCAAGTTGTCCAAGTGTGAGTTTTGGTTAGAAGAGGTGAGTTTCTTAGGACACATCATCTCTAAAGGAGGGATAGCCGTGGACCCAGCTAAGGTAGAAACTGTGCTCCATTGGGAAGCACCTAAGTAAGTGACCGAGGTTAGAAGTTTCTTGGGTTTGGCCGGGTACTATAGGAGGTTTATAGAAGGATTCTCTAAGATAGCTTTGCCTATGACCCGCCTTACTAAGAAAGGTCAGATCTTCGTGTGGGACTCTAAGTGTGAGGAAAGTTTTCAGGAGTTGAAGAATAGGTTGACATCTGCACCTGTGTTAGTGTTACCCAATCCTAGTGAACCTTTTGTAGTATATTGTGATGCTTCGAAGCAAGGTTTAGGTGGTGTGTTGATGCAGAATGGTCAGGTAGTAGCTTATGCTTCTAGGCTGCTTAAGACCCATGAGAAGAACTACCCCACTCACGACTTGGAGCTAGGAGCGGTAGTGTTTGCCTTAAAAATTTGGAGGCATTATCTCTATGGAGCTAGATTTGAGGTCTTTAGTGATCATAAGAGTTTGAAATACCTGTTTGACCAAAAGGAGCTGAATATGAGACAGCGTAGGTGGATGGAATTTCTTAAGGATTATGAGTTTGAGTTGAGTTACCACCCAGGTAAGGCCAATGTAGTGGCTGATGCTTTGAGTAGAAAAACCTTACATGTTTCAGCTTTGATGGTTAGAGAGATGGATTTGATAGAGGAGTTTAGAGATTTGAGTTTAGTTTGGGAAGTTACCCCTAAGAGCATTAGGCTAGGAATGTTGAAAATCACTAGCAGTTTGATGGATCAGATTAGAGAAGGGCAGAAGATAGATGTATACCTTTTAGACCAGAGAGAGTTGATTGCTCAAGGTAGAAATCTCAGTTTTAAGGATGGGACTGATGGAATTTTGAGGTTTCAAGATAGAGTTTGTATACCTGATATTCCAGAGCTTAGGAAGTTGATCCTTGAGGAAGGGCAGAGGAGTGGTTTGAGTGTTCACCCAGGAGCCACAAAGATGTATCAGGATCTGAGACGGATGTTTTGGTGGCCTAGGATGAAAAAGGATGTGGCTGAGTTTGTTTATGCTTGCCTAGTGTGTCAGAAGGCTAAGATAGAACACCAGAAACCTTCAGGTAAGTTGCAACCTTTGAGTATCCCTGAGTGGAAGTGGGATAGTATCTCTATGGATTTTGTGTCTGGACTCCCTAGGACTCCAACTGGTTGTGATGCCATATGGGTTGTTGTGGACAGGTTAACCAAATCTGCCCATTTTATTCCTATGAACATGGAATATCCATTAGAGAAGTTGACTGGGTTGTATATCAGAGAAATAGTTAGATTGCCTGGTGTACCCTCTAGCATAATTTCAGACAGAGATCCTAGATTTACCTCTAGATTTTGGAATAGTTTGCATGAGGCCTTAGGAACTAAGCTTAGATTGAGTTCAGCTTATCATCCACAGACCGATGGTCAGTCCGAGAGGACAATCCAATCCTTAGAAGACTTGTTGAGGGCATGTGTGCTAGAGCAGTCGGGTAGTTGGGATAAGTTTTTACCCCTTATAGAGTTCACCTACAACAATAGTTTCCATTCCAGTATTGGGATGGCACCTTATGAGGCTTTGTATGGGAGGAGGTGTAGGACACCCTTGTGTTGGAATGAGCCTGGAGAAAATGTTGTGTTAGGACCTGAGGTAGTGCAAGAGACTACAGAGAAAGTGAGGATGATACAAGATAAGATGAGAGTGGCACAGAGTAGGCAAAAGAGTTACCATGATAAGAGAAGAAAAACTCTCGAATTCCAGGAGGGAGATCATGTGTTCTTGCGAGTTACTCCAACAACTGGGGTTGGCAGGGTAATGAAAGCGCAGAAACTTACTCCTAGATTCATTGGCCCTTACCAAATTCTAAAAAGAGTCGGTGAAGTCGCCTACCAGATAGCCTTACCCCCGTTCTTGTCAAACCTTCATAATGTGTTTCATGTGTCTCAACTTCGAAAATATGTTCATGATCCAAGCCATGTGATAGTACCCGATGTTATTCCACTAAAGGATAACTTGACCCTTGAGGTGCTACCACTTCGGGTTGAAGATAGAAGGGTCAAGCAGCTGAGAGGGAAGGAAATTCCCTTGGTCAAGGTCATTTGGAGTGGAGCTACAGAAGAAAGTGCTACGTGGGAGTTGGAGAGCAAGATGAAGGAGTCATACCCGCATCTGTTTACTCAAGGTGAGTAGAAATTTCGAGGACGAAATTTTTATAAGGGGGGTGGAATTGTAACACCCTGCTCTTTCACTTCTCTGTATATATGTATTGATACTTGCTCATAGATGCTTGCATATGTTGTTTTTGCTTGTTTTTGGTACATAAGTTCATAGTTGTAATAGTTCAGCCTTTAGAATAATCAATTCATCCGAGTCTAAATAACCTGTTTCACGGTTTTGGCCATATCTTGAGTTCTAGACATCCGATCGAGATGATCTAGGATGCGTTGGAAAGCTTAGAGGATTACCTACAAGTTTTATTCAGGTGTCGATGCCAAAATCGATTGGGAAATCGATTTGGGAAATCGATTTGGGAAATCGATTTCCAGGTGAAGAAAATCGATTTCCAGAAGGAGGAAATCGATTCTTTGAAGGGCAAAATCGATTTCTTTGATAAGAAAATCGATTTGGCCCAAGGAAAATCGATTTTCATGGATGTTGAAATCGATTTTCATGCGTGTCAGAGCTTGTGTACGCGTTCGGGTTACTAGGCTATGCTGTGTACGGCCCATTCGTCCTAAAACGTCCCTAACAGCTATATATACATAGCGTATGACCTAAACCTAGTATCCACACCCTATTGTACACACTTTTTGCCTCTTCTCATCCCTAAGAGCTCTAATTGATCTCTCGCTCTAGAAAACCCAAAGGATGAATCCTGCTTGGGTGTTCTTCGTCAAGAACACGCCGTTGTTTGGCTAGTCTATCCCTGCTGCTGGAGTTAATCTCCTAAGTTAGAAACCAAGGTGAGTTTCTAATCCTAGTTTTGTTTTCCCTTTTAATCCTTAACTTAAGGATCGACTCTGCTTTCCAGTGTTGCGATCGTGATCAAGTGCTGAACCCGTAAGAAGGAACCGTAGCAGAACTTGGATTTGTTCTCTTTCCCTTAGGCTGTGAATCGTCATATCAGGTATGGGGGGGAGAAAATTGATCATGAGTATGTGGGTTTTGGGATAGGTTAAGATGAAGGGGTTAACCCATGACCCCTATATGTTTGTCTATATGCATTGTAAGTGCCTATGAATGTTGTTATGTTGTTTTCTGGCTGTACGAATATTGATTGATGAATAATCTGACGTCATAACATGTTTATAACTATGAGTACATGATTATTATGAATGTTGATGAATTGATGATGATGAACATGTTGTTTATGCCATGATATGGTGTCTTATTAATCCTATACTATTAGAACATAGTTATAGGGAGAAAATAAATAGGCAATGTGAGATTGATGACCAAGGATTAGTTTGAGAACCCTTAGGTTATGATTCATGAGTGTTGAAATAATCAAATTGATCATAAATAGCTTAGGCTCGAATGATATGTTAATTAGAGAATGTAGATTGGTCTATAGCGGAAGAAACCCGCTGTTGTATGAATTGACACCCAGAAATCGATTTCCAGCACATGGAAATCGATTGAATCGACCAAGAATCGATTTCCAGAGCGTGGAAATCGATTTGGCCTTGTAGAAATCGATTTTTAGAATCGATTTTCCCTTGTTCAAAATCGATTGGGGAAATCGATTTGAACATGCTGAAATCGATTTTCAGAGATTGGAAATCGATTTTGAAGACTTGAGAAATCGATTCCAGAGAATGGAAATCGATTCTCACGTGCCCAGGAACAGTTTTGACCCCTTATGCTTGATGGATAGTGTTATAAAGATTAAGTTACAATTTTAATAAACATATGACTTGAGGTTTAAATATTAAGATTAAGTTATAATCTTAATAAGATATGAGTTGTGGTTTAGATATTAAGATTAAGTTATAATCTTAATAACTATATGATTTGAGGTTTAAATACTAAGATTAAGTTATAATCTTATAACTATATGATTCGAGGTTTAGATATTAAGATTAAGTTATAATCTTAATAAGATATGAATTGAGATTTAAATATTAAGATTAAGTTACAATCTTAATAAAATATTAATTGAGGTTTAGATAATAAGATTAAGTATAATAGTTAATAAAGATAATGTTAAGTTAAGACTTAACAAAGAGAACAATTAACAAGACGATGATGTTATTGGTAACGACGTACTGTTACCGATGTTGCTGGTTAAATCATTCTTGATGCTTATTGATCAAGTTTGATGTTGTTAAATCATCTTTGATGCTTGTTGGTCAAAGTTGATAGCCATGTAATGGTGATGATGGATGGTTGGACATGTGTTTGCATGTTGTTGAGCATAGCATGCATCATGCGTTGACGTTGATACGTTGGGTGGAAAGCAAACGATGAATCGCGATAGTGGAGGCCACGATGGGTGTTATCCCGGCCTTGCGGGTACATTGGGTAGGGAAATTCCAGGTGACATGGGCTAGCTACCTATTGTCGGAGTGACCTAAAGGATAAGCTTGAGTACCCTGACTAGCCACTATACGTTATCAGGATTAGTGAGAGTGTTCGGGGATGGCCCACGGTCTGGCATAACATCCACGTTGATAACCGGACATGTACTCCTAATCGTCTTTCCAGAGTTAGAATTGTTGGCCACATGCATACGGAGTAGTGATGTTGCATTCACATTGACATGCATCTTTGATATGTATTGATTATACATGTGTCGATTGATGTATGCTGTATGTCATCTTAATTACTATTCCATTCCGTTTACATATATTTATGATCGTATTTCTCACCCCCATCCTTTGTTGTTCTTGTGCATATGATGTTGCATGTGCAGAGGAGGGTGAGCATGCTGACGAGGAGTGATCCCGTGAAGATCTCTCTTAGTAGTAGTAGATAGGATTTACATTCAGTTGTTTAGTTTTATTCCGATGTGTTATCGGTATATGTATACCAACTCTGATTATGTGACATCGGGTTTCGGGTTTCGTTTATGATTAATGTTTTTCCGCAGTTGTTTTATGTTTAAAATGTTTTCGGATCATGTGGTACTTGCTACCTTTTATGTTAAAATTTTATTTAACTTGCATGCTTTATTTTATTTTATCGTATGCGGGGTGGCGGGTGTCACAGGACACACTTGGCCTCACAAACTGCTTGGACATTAGATCCTCTAGTTGAGTCTTCAACTCGGCTAACTCCGTAGGTGACATCCTATAAGGAGCTATAGAGATCGGACCAGATCCTGGAACTAAGTCGATCGCAAACTTGATGTCCCTCACAGGTGGCAAACCTGGTACGTCCTCTGGAAAAACTTCCGGAAAATCTTTCACAACCGGCACATCGCTCAAGACAACGTCCCTCTCGATTTCTAAACAGGATAGAAGCATGTATCCCTGATCTCCTTCTTTCAAAGAAGCTCTTACTTGGTTGGCAGTTATAAATCCAGAAATCTCAGGGTCAGGAAAAACTAGGGTTCTATGTGCACAGTCTAAAAGGATATGGTTGGAAGATAACCAATCCATGCCTAGGATCACATCCAATTGAGTCAAAGGCAAACATATTAAGTCAACAAGAAAGTTCCTATCATGAACAGTAATAGGACAGTTCAAACATACTGTATTAACAATAACAGGCTTAGCAGTTGGAGTTGTGACAATCAAATCAAAAGACAGCGAAGAAACAGGCAACTCTAATTGTCTCACACAATTCAAGGAGATAAACGAATGTGTCGCACCCGAATCAAATAGCACAGTTAGGAGATTACTAGCTATGATGCAACTACCTTGTATGAGATCATCAGATTTGGAAGCATCAACGCCGCTCATGGTATAAACCCTTCCCCTCGCCGTGGGTCTAGCAGTCCGCATGTTGTTGACAGTCGGCTCGGGCTTTGGTGTAGGGCATTCCCTCGCAAAATGTCCTATCTCTCCGCATTGGAAACATAGAACTCCTTTCAGTTTGCAGCTATCAGCTGGGTGTCCGGGTTGCCCACACTTGAAACATCTCTGGGCTCGGCCTTGGTTCTGGTCGTTTCTGTTCCCACCACCGTAAGCAGAAGCAACAAGAGGATAAGGTTGCTGTCTCTGACTATTCCCTTGAGGTCGGGAATACGGCTTCTTCTGGGACTGCCTCCCTTTCTGTTGCAGGTACTGGTTCGGGTTCCTTGACCTAGACGGTCCTTCTGTAGTACCCTTGTTCTCCCTTCCGCTTCTCATCTTTTCTACCTTTCTACACTTTTCCACCAGAGCTTGGAAGGTACGGATCTCCAGTGGTAACACCGACTCCTTGATCTCGAAGCACAGACCGCCTTCGAACCTCTCGCATTTCCAGTCCTCGTCAGGCTGAGCTTGGAAAAAGCGGAAATATTTGGCGAGTGATTCAAACTTCGCCGTATATTCCCCGACAGACATATCCCTCTGCTGCAGCTTCAGAAATTCCTGCTCTTTCTCGGTTCTAGCACTTTGGGGAAAGTACTTGTCCAGAAACTTGGTGCGAAATACTCCCCAAGTGATCTCTTGGTTGTTGGCTTCCAGCAGTTGTCTGGTTCCTCCCCACCAATACTCTGCATCACCCAGAAACAGGAATGTGGCATAATCCACCTTCACTCCCTCAGGACAATGTAGAACAGCAAAAATCTTCTCTATCTCTTGCAGCCACAGGTCAGCCTTTTCCGGGTCACAGTCCCCGTGAAACTGCGGAGGATCATGACGCCGAAAATCGACTAACCCTCTGGCACCAGCAGCAAGATCAGCTCTTTGTTGGTTCTGTTGATTCTGTTGAGCCATCGTTGCTGTCTGTTGAGCAACAGCAGCCGCCATATCAGCCATGGCCTGGATAGCCCGATTCATGTTGTTGTCATCAGCATTGTTGTCAGCAGTGCCGCGACCTCCACCACGACCACCTCTAAGATTCATGTCTCCCTACAAGGCAAACCAAACATACCTTAATAAGGAAACGTAAATCAAAACTAGTGTGTCAACACACATTGCTTCAACAGAGAAACAATTCAAACAAGGTTCACAGAGATCACACAACATAAACATAACAGACTCACTTCCCAAGGATTCCCGAAAGACTCGACCAGCTCTGATACCACTAATGTAACACCCCCCTCACGGGTGCTACATACACGGACTCTAATGCGGAATAAAACAAGAAAATAAAACGCTGGTTGCTTTCGGAAAATACTTTAATTAAGTAGCTACGTTTGAAAACGCGGTTCTGAAAATTTTCTACATGCATAGGCAAACAACTCAAGACGAAGAAATAAATTTCATATCACACATTGATATTCACTGTTCATAAAACATAAGCGTAACGTAAAACCTGGTCTAATATATATATATATATATATATATATATATATATATATATATCATATTGCAGACTTAGGAATAATTCAACATACGTGCAGTAATAAAATATAAGCCTGCTCAAAAACAAAAGACTCCTAAGCTGGTCGGCTAAAAGTAGCCATTGGGGTACAACCCAACGTCGGCTCCTTCAAAAGTTTCCATCGTCCGAGCCCTCACGTCTCCGCGGGGACCTATGACCAACATCTGTACATGTGTTCCAAAAACACAACAAGGTGTCCAACATGTACAGGCAAAGGTGAGATACTCATATAAAGTTATCACGATAGCCGCACAAGCGACAAACAACAGTATAAACATCCACAGATAAATACAGTTATATGAACAGTTATTTATATAATACAATACAACATCCCGAACACTATCATCAGTTATAATAATGCATGAGACTTCAATATCATCTTTCTAATTCATGTACTCCGGAGATTCTAACTTCCCAACATCGAGCGATAGGCCGTAGTAACACCCGTAACACAATTGTTCTCATGAGTCGGCCTCTCTATTTAGGTCCGAACTCCAATTGTTCCAGGGTACCACGTCTCACCATATCATGAATACTCCAGTCTCTGATCGAGTTCATTCGTGTTTGGCAGCCGATTTACCACGGCACGGGGTTGCTACGCCACCGGCCACTTGTGGGATCTCGAACACAGAATGCCCCTATAGACCCAGTGGTCTTAACTGGCTGAATTCTCAACTACGAAAGTTGTAGCTCGGTTCCAAATGGCACGTCTGCAGGTCCATGCATGTACACAGAAAGTTTTCTGTTTTCTTTGCGTTCATTCTTTCAAATGTCGAGACATAAAGTCCACGACTCGTTTCAAAAAGGCATTAAGCCCACTCAAATCAAAAACACAGGACACGAAGTCCGAGTGCTCAATCCACAAAACACTAGCCCCGACGTCTCGGCCACTAGGTTCGGGTTCGTCTCAAAGTTTCATCATTTTTCCTTTGGTTTCATTTTCTCAAAACACTTTGGAAAACAAAACATACTTTGGTTTTCTCGAAACAAAACATCCTTTTTGATCAAGAGAACATTTTTCCGTGAAAAACACCTTTCTTGAAAACAAAAACCGTTTTCTAAGGTTTCACGTCTTTTTAAAACGCTTTACCGAAATAAAACACGATTTGCACGACTTTTCACAAAACCACTTTACTTTTCAAAAGAAAAATACTTTTCAACAAGAAGGACAACTTTTCTTGAAAAAGCAACACGTTTTCCCAAAAACCACTTTTGATTTAAAAACACGGTTTTCAAAACATAGATTTAGGATTTCGAGTCTTTTAATAAATTATCGAGACATAGCCAGTCCTATGCTCATCCAGGGTATAAATATATATATATGGAGATCAACAATCCATAATCATCATCATAATATCAACTAAGGCATCCATCCCACAAATTATCAAATAGACAATTATGCACAACATTTAACATCCAATCAATCCAGGATATAAGTATACATATACATCATTCAAACTCATCTCTAAATCATCACTCAAGACATCAGAACACATATATCAAACATGCACTATGAAGCTACTCAAACTTAAATGACTACCTCCCTTTACCTCTCAAATTTGCTTAGTCCAAACTTGATCGATTCTCGGCTCCGGCTCCGGTTTCGTTTGCGTTGCCTAAAACAATCAAACACAATTCAATTCAAACAACAATTCAACATTAATCTATAACATAAGAACACAAGTTTTCCTTCCCCTAAAAGGTATAAGGTTCGGCCATGAAGGTAAAAAGGGTTAGGGATCTCATTTGGTTCCAAATTTTTGGATGGTTGGTTCATGGTGTTCTTGGGGGGCTCGGCTGCGTGGAATGAGGGGCTGAGAGGGCTGTTCCAGCCTTCTAAAGAGTTCATTAAGGGTAAAAAGGTCATTTGGTTCAAAGGGTAAAATGGTAAAAGGTGAAAAGGCTTAAGTTAGGGGTATTTTGGTAATTTCGCGTCCTGAAATTCCCGTTCGTCATGACGACTCTGGCATGCTCTCCCAAGTGAGTTGACATGATGTGATATCAATATTATCCGTTGTCGGGTCCTGGTAAGTCTATACGCGGCTCCGTTCTCCACCCGATTGAAGATTTCGCTCGAACGGAGGTCAGGAAGTGATTTTTTTGAAATTTTTGCGAAATTTAACCAAAACGGAGAGAATCGAATTCTAAGACTTACTGTCTCGTTCACGGGTCCATCTGAGGTCTTCTGAGCAGTAAAATCATACTGTCAGTGTAAAAACGCAGACCGGGCTCCGTTTGAGTTTTTGACTCAAAACTTAATCGTAGCTTCCTACGATATCGCTGAGCATGATTATGGTCTCGGAATATTTTATATCCCTTTCTAAGTCCTCGAATAAAATATAAGTTCATAAATACTGATTAAAAGAAAAACTCGAAAATCGGGGTGTTACATCTTCTGTACAGTACTTCATGCTTCAGGACTTTATAGAAAAGGGTACCTTATTTTCTAGTCAAGATTGGACTTTCAAAACCTTAATACTTCATTCAAAATTACTTCTCCAGCCTTCATAATGTTTTGTATTCTGAATAGACGCTTGATTAGATTCACCGGACGCTTCTTTAATTAGCAAAGGTCTGTGGTTATCCACTGGGCACATTCACAAGGCTGTCAAACTAGTAGCATTCTGACCGGTTCGCGTATTATGATCGAATTAGGATTCGATGTCTTAATGAAAATTGTAGATATGGGTATTAGCTTTAAAAAGACACCCGTTTCATCAATTCGGACACCTACAGCTCAATATGAGGCCATCATACGCTACAAAGGTATGATTGTCAGGAACAATATCACGTCAAAAACTTACGGATGCAATTTGACAAAGATAGAGATCGATTTCACTCTTGGCATCTTCATGAGAGTTGTAGTTATTTCTAAGCCTTCCAAAGATACCAAGATCATTGCTTTTGAACTCCAAAAGCTCCAACAATTGTCAGCAGACGCTTGCATGCTCTGATTGTCACGAAAAATATCACATCTCATGATTGAAGAAGGAATTTCACTCGGATTGGGATTGGTTCAGATCTCGAATTCTCTAGGAAACATGTAGGTATTTATCTTATCTTTCTAACAAAACCAAGATCACTTCATTTCGACGAGCGTACCCCAAAATACGACGTTTCGGCCGCTTGATTATCGGCAGCAGGTGCTTGACTTCAAACTTCAGTGTTTTTGCTTTTGCATCTTTTGTACTTTTTCCTTTATTCACGCTTGTCTTCTCTTTCTTCTACAAAAATTGTTGAAGCTTTTGTGTTCTTATATTACAGTACTTCATGCTACAGGACTTATAGAAAAGGATACCTTATTTTCTGGTCAAGCTTGGACATTCAATATCTTAATATTTCATTCAAAATTACTTCTCCAGCCTTCATAATGTTTGTATTCTTAATAGACGATTGATTAGATTCACTGGACGCTTCTTAAATTAGCTAAGGCGCTTGATTATTCAATGGGCACATTCACAAGGCTGTTTAACTCGTAGCATTCTTAGCAGCTAGCGTATTCTGCTTCATTGACCCTCTTAATGGACGAATTCGGATTCGATGTCTTTATGAAACTTGTATATATGGAAATTAGATTTAATGAGACACGGGTATCATCCAATTCGGACACCTACAGCTCAATATATGGTCATCAGATGCTACATAGCTATGACTGTCAGGAACAACGTCACGTCACCAACTTACGAACGCAATTTGACAAAGATAGAGATCGATTTCGCTCTTGACCTCTTCATGAGAGTTGCGGATATTTCTGTAAGCCTTTCAACGATACCAAAATCATTGCTTTTGTACACCTAAAGCTCCAGAAATTGTCAGCAGACGCTTGCAAGTTCTGATTGTCATGAACAGTATCACATCTCAAGCTTGAAGAAGGAATTTCACTCAGATCGGGATTGGATCAAATCTCGACTTCTCCACGAAACTTGTAGGTATTTATCTTATCTTTCTAAAAAAACCAAGATCACTTCATTTCGACGAGGGTACCTCAAAATACGACATTTCAGACCCTTGATTTTCGGTAGCAGGCGCTTGACTTCAATCTTCAGTGTTTTTGCTTTCGCAGCATTTGTACTTTTGTCTTTATTCACGCTTGTCTTCTCTTTCTTCTATTAGAATTGCTGAACCTTTTGTCTTCTTCTGTACAGTACTTCATGCTTCAGGACTTTATAGAAAAGGGTACCTTATTTTCTAGTCAAGTATGGACTTTTAAAACCTTATTACTTCATTCAAAATTACTTCTCCAGCCTTCATAATGTTTCGTATTCTGAATAGACGCTTGATTAGCTTCACCGGACGCTTCTTTAATTAGCAAAGGTGCGTGGTTATCCACTGGGCACATTCACAAGGCTGTCAAACTAGTAGCATTCTGACCGGTTCGCGTATTATGATCGAATTAGGATTCGATGTCTTAATGAAAATTGTAGATATGGGTATTAGCTTTAAAAAGACACCCGTTTCATCAATTCGGACACCTACAGCTCAATATGAGGCCATCATACGCTACAAAGGTATGATTGTCAGGAACAATATCACGTCAAAAACTTACGGATGCAATTTGACAAAGATAGAGATCGATTTCACTCTTGGCATCTTCATGAGAGTTGTAGTTATTTCTAAGCCTTCCAAAGATACCAAGATCATTGCTTTTGAACTCCAAAAGCTCCAACAATTGTCAGCAGACGCTTGCATGCTCTGATTGTCACGAAAAATATCACATCTCATGCTTGAAGAAGGAATTTCACTCGGATTGGGATTGATTCAGATCTCGAATTCTCTAGGAAACATGTAGGTATTTATCTTATCTTTCTAACAAAACCAAGATCACTTCATTTCGACGAGCGTACCCCAAAATACGACATTTCGGACGCTTGCTTATCGGCAGCAGGCGCTTGACTTCAATCTTCAGTGTTTTTTCATTTGCAGCTTTTGTGCTTTTGTGTTTATTTGTGCTTCTTTTCACTTTCTTCTGTTATAGTTGCTGAAGCTTTTGTGTTCTTCTATTACAGTACTTCATGCTACAGGACTTTATAGAAAAGGATACCTTATTGTCTGGTCAAGCTTGGACATTCAATATCTTAATATGTCATTCAAAATTACTTCTCCAGCCTTCATAATGTTTGTATTCTTAATAGACGCTTGATTAGATTCACCGGACGCTTCTTAAATTAGCTAAGGCGCTTGATTATTCAATGGGCACATTCACAAGGCTGTTTAACTCGTAGCATTCTTAGCAGCTAGCGTATTATGCTTCATTGACCCTCTTATTGGACGAATTCGGATTCGATGTCTTATGAAACTTGTTGATATGGAAATTAGATTTAATGAGACACCGGTATCATCCAATTCGGACACCTACAGTTCAATATATGGTCATCAGACGCTACATAGCTATGACTGTCAGGAACAACATCACGTCACCAACTTACGAACGCAATTTGACAAAGATAGAGATCGATTTCGCTCTTGACCTCTTCATGAGAGTTGCGGATATTTATGTAAGCCTTTCAACGATACCAAAATCGTTGCTTTTGTACACCTAAAGCTCCAGAAATTGTCAGCAGACGCTTGCATGTTCTGATTGTCATGAACAGTATCACATCTCAAGCTTGAAGAAGGAATTTCACTCAGATCGGGATTGGATCAAATCTCGACTTCTCCACGAAACTTGTAGGTATTTATCTTATCTTTCTAAAAAAACCAATATCACTTCATTTCGACAAGGGTACCTCAAAATACGACGTTTCAGACCCTTGATTATCGGTAGCAGGCGCTTGACTTCAATCTTCAGTGTTTTTGCTTTCGCAGCATTTGTACTTTTGTCTTTATTCACGCTTGTCTTCTCTTTCTTCTATTAGAATTGCTGAACCTTTTGTCTTCTTCTGTACAGTACTTCATGCTTCAGGACTTTATAGAAAAGGGTACCTTATTTTCTAGTCAAGTATGGACTTTTAAAACCTTATTACTTCATTCAAAATTACTTCTCCAGCCTTCATAATGTTTCGTATTCTGAATAGACGCTTGATTAGCTTCACCGGACGCTTCTTTAATTAGCAAAGGTGCGTGGTTATCCACTGGGCACATTCACAAGGCTGTCAAACTAGTAGCATTCTGACCAGTTCGCGTATTATGATTGAATTAGGATTCGATGTCTTAATGAAAATTATAGATATGGATATTAGCTTTAAAAAGACACCCGTTTCATCAATTCGGACACCTACAGCTCAATATAAGGCCATCATACGCTACAAAGGTATGACTGTCAGGAACAATATCACGTCAAAAACTTACGGATGCAATTTGACAAAGATAGAGATCGATTTCACTCTTGGCATCTTCATGAGAGTTATAGTTATTTCTAAGCCTTCCAAAGATACCAAGATCATTGCTTTTGAACTCCTAAAGCTCCAACAATTGTCAGCAGACGCTTGCATGCTCTGATTGTCACGACAAATATCACATCTCATGCTTGAAGAAGGAATTTCACTCGGATTGGGATTGGTTCAGATCTCGAATTCTCCAGGAAACATGTAGGTATTTATCTTATCTTTCTAACAAAACCAAGATCACTTCATTTCGACGGGCGTACCCCAAAATACGACGTTTCGGACCCTTTTTTTCGGCAGCAGGCGCTTGACTTCAATCTTCAGTGTTTTTGCTTTTGCAGCTTTTGTGCTTTTGTCTTTATTTGTGCTTCTTTTCTCTTTCTTCTGTTATAGTTGCTGAAGCTTTTGTGTTCTTCTATTACAGTACTTCTTGCTACAGGACTTTATAGAAAAGGATACCTTATTTTTTGGTCAAGCTTGGACATTCAATATCTTAATACTTCATTCAAAATTACTTCTCCAGCCTTCATAATGTTTGTATTCTTAATAGACGCTTGATTAGATTCACCGGACGCTTCTTAAATTAGCTAAGGCGCTTGATTATTCAATGGGCACATTCACAAGGCTGTTTAACTCGTAGCATTCTTTGCAACTAGCGAATTATGCTTCATTGACCCTCTTAATGGACGAATTCGGATTCGATGTCTTCATGAAACTTGTAGATATTGGAATTAGATTTAATGAGACATCGGTATCATCCAATTCGGACACCTACAGCTCAATATATGGTCATCAGACGCTACATAGCTATGACTGTCAGGAACAACATCACGTCACCAACTTACGAACGCAATTTGACAATGATAGAGATCGATTTCGCTCTTGACCTCTTCATGAGAGTTGCGGATATTTCAGTAAGCCTTTCAACGATACCAAAATCGTTGCTTTTGTACACCTAAAGCTCCAGAAATTGTCAGCAGACGCTTGCAAGTTCTGATTGTCATGAACAGTATCACATCTCAAGCTTGAAGAAGGAATTTCACTCAGATAGGGATTGGATCAAATCTCGACTTCTCCATGAAGCTTGTAGGTATTTATCTTATCTTTCTAAAAAAACCAAGATCACTTCATTTCGACAAGGGTACCTCAAAATACGACGTTCAGACCCTTGATTATCGGCAGCAGGCGCTTGACTTCAATCTTCAGTGTTTTTGCTTTCGCAGCATTTGTACTTTTGTCTTTATTCATGCTTGTCTTCTCTTTCTTCTATTAGAATTGCTGAACCTTTTGTCTTCTTCTGTACAGTACTTCATGCTTCAGAACTTTATAGAAAAGGGTACCTTATTTTCCGGTCAAGATTGGGCTTTCAAAACCTTAATACTTCATTCAAAATTACTTCTCCAGCCTTCATAATGTTTTGTATTCTGAATAGACGCTTGATTAGCTTCACCGGACGCTTCTTTAATTAGCAAAGGTGCGTGGTTATCCACTGGGCACATTCACAAGGCTGTCAAACTAGTAGCATTCTGACCAGTTCGCGTATTATGATCGAATTAGGATTCGATGTCTTAATGAAAATTAAAGATATGGATATTAGCTTTAAAAAGACACCCGTTTCATCAATTCGGACACCTACAGCTCAATATAAGGCCATCATACGCTACAAAGGTATGACTGTCAGGAACAATATCACGTCAAAAACTTACGGATGCAATTTGACAAAGATAGAAATCGATTTCACTCTTGGCATCTTCATGAGAGTCATAGTTATTTCTAAGCCTTCCAAAGATACCAAGATCATTGCTTTTGAACTCCTAAAGCTCCAACAATTGTCAGCAGACGCTTGCATGCTCTGATTGTCACGAAA
>JBCIVQ010000185.1:0-24000 GCA_039655645.1 Ammopiptanthus mongolicus
CAATGCAGTTTCGAGTTTTTAGAACCCATAAAGGTGGCATGTCACCCGCAGAACCTGTATTCTTCACAGCACTCATTCTCAAGAGAATGCTTGATAAGCACTTTAGAATATTTTCAGAGATTGTATTTGGACTGTCAGCTTCTGGTGGTATTTTGTGTGGACTAGGATTTCTTACTTCTGCAATTGACTGCTCATTCACCCTTGATTCTTGCTGCACAATGGTAAAACTACCATTCATTTACCACAAAAATGTCTCCAATTTTCACCTACTAGCTCTATCACACAATGAAAATCATTTCTACACATTAACATATTTGAATCCTCTAAAGTAAGCTTATCTTTAAAGTGAGAAAGTAAGGGTGCATCTACCTTTGATGTGATAAAGTACATAGAGATCTCAACTCAATAAATGATCTACGGGTAGATACATCCTTACTTTTTCACTTTAGAGACAAGCTCATTTTAGAGGAGCTAAATCACACGTTAACATACCCGCCTTTTTGGAGGATCCCAACGTTTCTGGAGTGATTTATTATCAATGGCAAGTTTCTTAATTGGAGTTCTATTTGTTTGGTTAGAGGATTGCTGCCTGCTCTTGGAAGAATTAGTACACGATTGATTCTCTTTCCCTTGTCTATCCTCTAGCAAGCCAAACAACAGGCACAAGCAATGAGGGACTACACGTTTTTTTGGCACAAACTGAACTCTTTAAAAAATGTATGCTCAAATCTAAAACTGCTTAATTAAACTGAAACAATGAAACATAATAACTGTTAGTTGCTCACCTGGGAGTATTGTGGTATGCCTAGTTGCAGATGTTGCTGGATTACCAGCTGTTTGGGAAAGGGACTTCAGTTTATCCAATTTGGGACTACCCATTGTTGGTTTTGGATTGTTGGCAAGAGCTGAATGTTCCATTTTCCTCTTAGAAGATGACATGTAGATAGCTTCCTGATACAAATCCTGCCTGAAATGCACAACCTTCTCTTCAAGCCTAACAATTTCCTCTTCCAGAACAGCCACTTCAGCCAAAAGTGCTAGTATCTACATTTTTAAACATTAAAGTTCACTTGTTAAATAATCACTTTTTTCTTTCACAACTGCCATTTTCACATGTTTGGATTTGATTATTTTTGAGGAAATAATTACTTTTCTCTCTCCAAAAACTCTCTTAGAAAGATTTTGATGATTAGTTATTTTCAACACATACTAAGGCAATCCAAAACATCAAACTTCTTCAGAAAAAGTACTAAACAATAGAAAGGGAGAGAGATTTACTAACATAAGGAGGGAGATAAGGAGGAAAACGAGGCAGACATCCCAAAGGTCTTTTGAAAGCTCTCTCCAATGCCCTGTGGATGTTCTCCTCATGCCTAAGCTTCTTCTTCAACCTATCCACCTGAAAATTGGAGAATTCAGCTTAGTTTACAATTAGAGACAATAAAGTGAAACCCAAAATAAGAAAATGGCAAAGAAACAATGCCAATACATCTTGTTGCAACTCCAACTTCCTTTCTCCACTCAAGCCTTTTCCACCTTTAGTTGCATTTCTCAACCTTCCCTTCATCATCATCCACCTTTTCATTCAATGATAAAGAGGTTAGAATCCACCAATTCACCCCCACCCCAAATAAAAAAAAAAAAAAGGAAGCAATGTAACAACATAAAAGTTTGAAAGGTGTTAAGAGTAACTACTGTTCAATTTATGGGGAAAAAAAATTCCTTTTTCTCCATATATCCCTTCATATATCTTATCTTATTACAAAAATGGCGACTTCCCATAATTTCCGGGATCTTTCGGCACCGTCTAGTCATTGAAACTGAACCCATAGTTTGTAAATATTGATGAAAGGAGTTACGCTAAGATACTTTAATAATGATAATAATAATGAACTTGGTTTATTGTACAAAATGTTTTTTAAACATACATACAAAATGAATGTACCATGTTCTGAGTTATGACTTTAGCAAGTTCAATTATTATTTTATGTGCTATGGGAGCTTTCCTAGTACTGACTCTGGTATTCATTTTTTTTTATAGACAAATTGCATAGGAAAAGGAATAGGATTTAGAAAAACAAAATTCATTGAAACCATGATGAATTGCTTGGGGTAATTAAAGATCGAACCTTTTTTAATGAATGTAAAACATTAAAAGAATGAGCTGAATGGATCCAGAATGAGACTGAAACTTGAGAATAAATGAAATTGAAGTTGTCAAACACTTCAATTAATAATCCCTTGTACTACCCAGAACCTTAGCATGAGTACATAATGGATATAAATGCCTAGGTGGAGAGAAATTAGAGAGAACAGGTTGAAGTTTTGCAATGGTGAATGAAAAGTTGAAAGAGAATGGCTGGTTATTTGAAAAAGAGTAGAGAGTAGAGATAGATGCAGAGTAAGACACAGCTAGCAACTGAGATTGAATTGAAGTCTCCAATTAAAGCTTATGTCATCATGCAACCGACGTGCTCTTTCCATTATTAGGTAAAATAGAGTTTTTTCTTTAATTTTGGTAAAATGGTGTTTTTCTATTTAAGTTAAAGTAATAATTTGGTCCCTATAGGTGATACTGATTCTTCATTTAATTCTTATATGTAAAAAATTATTAAAAAGGTCCTCATACGTACCATCATTACCTATTTGGTCCCTTCGATTATCTTGTTATCTCTAATAATCTGTTAACACCTACATATAAGGATTAAATGAAGAATGCGTGTTACATGTAGGGATTAAATTATTACTTTAACCTAAATTATTGGGTCCCCATACATGACACAAATTCTTCATTTAGTCCCTATACGTAGTAATAAACGGACCATTAGAGACGACATTGTAAAGAGAGGGACCAAATGGATAACGATTGCACGTATGAGGACCGTTTTAATAATTTTTTACGTATAGGGACTAAATGAAGAATCAGTATCACCTATAGGGATCAAATTATTAATTTAACCTTCTATTTATAGATTTTTTTGGTTTCCAAAAGTATTCTCTCTGCCAATAGGTGAGAGACTAAGCGGGGACCTCTCCCCATAGTGTGTGTGGGATCCCTCCCAACAACATTTTTTTCATACAAATTAATCCAGGGATCAAACCAGAACCATATGCTTAAGGGACTCAAGTGCTCCAATACACATTGGTTTCTATTTATAGATCTAGTTATTTTTATAAAACTTGATAAAAATACGGATTTAATTATTGTGCATTGTTACTATAAAAAAATTTACATTGTCAATTCATCATAAATTGACACATCATTAAAATTATTGTGTCTTATGATAATTATCTTATAAGTCATACACAAAATGATTTATGATTGGTTAGTAATGCAAAAAATTACACCAATCATATATCAAAATTAAACTGTAAAGATATTCTCTACAATAAAATATTTATTCATCGAGCAATATAATGTATCTTAAAGTTACTTTGTTTTAATTAAAAAAAGTTATTCATTCATTCAAATTGGTAAAATACATCGAAAACAATATAAATTCAACATCGCTAAAAATCAAAAAGGATGAATCTGCGAACAAACTCAGAGCACCCAAGTTAATATCATAAAACTGCAAAATGCCTACAAATGTGACAAAATCAAAGTGATTAGAATACTTATGCCTTCAGATCTGTAACGTTGACACTCAAGTCTTGATTGAATCTGTAATGGATCAAAGCTGATCTGTCAATCTGAATCAAACGAACATCGTAATAAGAGGGGAAACCAAACAACGCCACACTAAGACGACGAACAAAATAACGTCAAACTCAAAAGACGAAATCACGGAAAAACACGAGAAAAAAAAGCTAGATCTTTGTGAAAAAATCACTTATTTAGATAAAAGAAGAGAAAAACGATGTAGATGGATGATTCCAACCCAAAAAATGACCCAAAACCGCCCTCTCAGATGAATGACGAAGAAGGAAGAGAAGAGTAAAAGAAAGGTTGAGAGAGATGATTTCATTGTGTTTTTAAAATTACTTTTTTTAATAATTACATTAAAGTTCATATTTTATTTTATAAAAAATATTTTAAGTTTATTATCAATAAATATTTTATCAATAAACCTGTTCTTTTAAAAAATATCGTACATGTATGTAATAATTAAAATATAACTAGATTTCTAAAATCTATTTTGATAATATATAATTTAAATATGATTATAAATTAACGCAAATTAATTTAACTTTTATAGTCAAAGTTAGATCATAATTGTCTGACAATCCACGTGGCAAACTCCTTCACTCGTTCCTGTCAACACTCCGTCCTTTCCATTTATTTACACAAATAATAGAACTACAGATGGAATTGTATTGTATATAGAGGTTGAGTTTGGTTTATCAAATGTTTTATTTTGGAGCAAATTATATTTTTGGGAATTTTATTGTTGGTGATATTTTTTTTTTTACTCTCATATATGAGAATAAAAATTTCAATTCTCATTTATAAATTTTATTCTAAGACATCTTTTATAGTTAGAATTATTTTTTATTTCTTATACCAAATATAAAAAACCTTTATTCTCAACTCATTTTTCCTAAAATATTAAAATATGAGTAATGCTAGTAACACTGACATACTCTATTCAACACTCATAGTTTTTAACACATTCTTTCTTATTGAGTGATTTTATATGGGACTCACTATAGGTAACACCCGGGACTGACGAGGGCAGGGAGTGATCGCTGGTGCATGAGGCACGGATAAGGAACGGCTCCTGGCAGGTTTCTAGGTGGAGGGAGACATAAATGAACCAATTCACACCGGAATGAGAGGGATCCTGAGGCTGTACAGGTATGGAATTATACAGTTGATGGAAAGCTTATAAGAATTGATTTGTACTACCTATACCAACAAGATGCATCTTCTTTTCGGGAGCCTAGAACATAAGGACTCCATAGTTAAGCGTGCTTAACTTTGAGTAATTGTGGGATGGGTGACATTCTGGGAAGTTTTCCAGAAAGCGTGCGAGTGAGGACAAAGCACGCTGAAAAGACACGTGTTCGTTTGTGGGGACAGTCGGCAATCCTGAAAGCAGTCTGGACCGTTACACTATATAGAGTATGAGCCTATATTATTTTGTGGGTTCCACATAAAATCCACCCAATAAGAAATTCACTTAATAACAGAGAATGTGTTGGAGGCTAAGTGTTGAAAAGGTAATCAATAAAACAGAGAAATAATTTATGATTGGTTCACATTATAAAATTTTGGCTTAATTGCACTTTTGGTTCTTGTAGTTTCAGCAATGTGTTCTTTTGGTCCCTATAGTTTCAATTGCTCAAATTAAGTATTTATACTTTCACAAATGTGTGATTTGGTCCCTATAACTCAAATCAAGTCCATATACTTTCACAATTACGAGATTTTGGTCCTTGTAGTTTAAATTGTACAAATCAAGTACCTATACTTTCAAAATTGTCTAAAAATTTATTAGGTAAAAAACTTATTTTTTATTATATTAAAAATATTAATAATATTAATATATTATTATAATATATAACTAATAATATATGTTTATTTTAACAAAGAGAGTAAAACAACTACTCAAAAAAATTAATTATCTTCAAATAAAAAAAATGTAATAAATAAATTTAAAATCTTAATTTTAAATAAATATAATATATATATATATATATATATATATATATATATATATTATTTTGAACTTATAGACAAATATTATTTATATAATTATTTGAGTACTTGTTTTCCTCACATTATTAAAATAGTTATGCGATGAATTTTTTTTATATTTTTAATTATATAAATATTATAATAATATATTATATCTATTAATATTTTAAATATATAAAAAAACTATTTAATAAATTTGTAAACAATTTTGAAAGTACTAGGACTTGATTTGAACAATTTAAACTATAGGAATCAAAATCAAGTAATTGTGAAAATACAGAGACTTAATTTGGGCTATTGAAACTATAGGATCTAAATTCACGCATTTGTGAAAGTATAAAGACCAAAAATGCAATTAAACCTTAAATTTTTTTTATCAAGTCACTTGTCTTTCCCAATCTCCAAAGTTCCTCCATCTGAGTGTTTGGTAAAACGAAATTGCAATGCACGATTCATTGGTAAAATGAAATAGACCACCATAACTCTGAAATTTAGGGGAAAAAGATCAATAGATCAACAATGATAAATATAAAAAACACAAGTTAGTTGTCGAATACACAAGTTAAGAGCTCAAAATTGTAATTTTTTGAACAGGAAAGTAACTTTCACTGAAAGATAAATCTTATAAAGTAACCTCTTAAGTATAATTGAACTGAAAAATATAGTACTTTTCAAAAAAATTTAATTAACATCTAAATATAAATTATCAGAGAAACTTTCAGCATAAAAATGTAAGGAAAGAAATGTTTGCATTAATACATAAAATTGAGAAATTTAAAATAAGGTAAAGTGAAAAAAAAATAACAACATACATATAGACCCCTAAACAACTTAACTTCGGCAAATTGCATAACTATCACAGGCTGATTCAGATCGACAAAGGAAAGAAATGCATTCATCTGCTCCTCATAATCTTCAAAAGAAGCATATTCAACCTTAACACTAAAATTTCCGCATGTTTTCAGACAACCAAATTTCCACATGTTTGCACACTGAAAAAGCTTGAGAGTAATACACTGTGTGGTTGTCATTTTCCAATTAAAATTCTAATCAACAATTTCTTTTCAAATTCAACTTCCGGAATTCATAATAAAATGATTTTCAATTTCAAGCTTTTTATGCCTTCTATGCTTCCATATAATTTCCCTATCATTGAATAACATAAGTAATGTTAAGTATTTTATTTTAGTCAGCTAATTTTAGCTAGACATTATATCGAGTTAGAATTATTCAAATTTTTGCTAACTCTATAAGTATTGTAATTAGTATTACTAATTACATGGCTAAAAAAAAGAATAGCTGTTTACTCATTCCAAAATGAGGAGGCAATAGGTCTTACTAAAATGGTTTAGGAGTTAATCAGCTTGCATAAAACTGTGATTGCACATAAAAGATCATTGGCTGATTTGAGCCATAATTCAAGTAGTTCATAACTCATAAAGACACATTTAGTGCATGTATGGTAATGTAGTATAAAAATCACGGTGAAACCAAAATCACTTCAAGATGACATTTTGATAATTATTTTATGCTCAAAAGTAGAAGCAAGTAAGGTGTAGTTTTCACTGTAAGACCAACCCAACATGATTTTGGGTTGCTCACTGCCACACCAAAGAAGGTGCTTAATTATAAATTATTTTAATAATGCAGTATTATCAATTTTTGGAAATAAACTTTTAACATTTTTTCTCTCTCTCTTTAGTATGTGATTTATGGTGCGTATGAGACAAAAGAGATTAAAGATTATTTATGTTTTGAATTTGTGTCTTGAATTTCAATAATTTTTAATTATTGGAAGTTTGGAACCCAAAAGTTCTTGGTTCTCTGCTCCTTTGGTTATACATCAGTGTACCTCTAATGAGAACTTTAGAAAGTGAAAAATGCAACTCAATATTGCATTGAACTTAGTGAACTACAAGAGATGCTCCCACATATATAGTGTTGAGAGCTAAAAGAAAATAACCAACTCTTAACAAACTCTTTAACAGACTTAACGATCTAAAACAGAAACTGAGAGACGGGTGTGCACTCTTTAACTACTTTAACCATACAAAAACTAATACAACTACAGAATAACTAATACAATTACTAATAATACAATTACAAAAGGTTAAGAGATGCACTTTTTATTACTCCCCCTCAAGATGTAGTGTGAGGCTCATGAACACCCATCTTGGCAACTAAATCTTGAAACATTTTAGCCCCTAAGGCCTTAGTAAAGATGTCTGCCTGCTGCTGTTTAGTAGGAAGATAAGCTGGTCCAATGACTCCAGCTTGTAAATGTTGTCGAATGAAGTGGCAATCCACTTCTTTGTGTTTCGTTCTCTCATGAAACACAGGATTTGCAGCTAGGTGTAAGGCAGCCTGGTTATCACAATAAAGAGTTGTAGGAGCACTGCAATTCACTTGAAAACTTTGAAGAAGACTGCGCAACCAAAGGACTTCACTTGTTGCATGAGCCATTGCTCTATACTCTGCTTCACTGGATGACTTGGAAACGGTGTTTTGTTTCTTGGTTTTCCAAGAAATAGGTGATGTGCCTAGCTTCATTAGATATCCAGTCATGGATTTTCTGGTCAAAGGACATGAAGCCCAATCCGAATCACAATATGCGTTAAGCTGTAAATCATTGGTTTTAGGTAAGATGATGCCCTTTCCTGGACAGGATTTCAGGTACCGAGGCACTCTCAATGCAGCATCCCAGTGAGCTTGTCTAGGGGCCTGCATAAACTGACTTAATACATGCACAGAATAGGCGAGATCAGGTCTAGTAATAGTCAAGTAAATGAGCCTCCCAATTAATCTTCTATACTGAGATGGATTTGAGTAGAGCTCACTATGATCTAAAACCAAATGATGATTTTGTTCTAAAGGGAAAGAAACCTGTTTACAAGCCAACATGCCACATTCCTTAAGAATGTCTAATGTATATTTTCTTTGACATAAGAATAGACCAGTTTTCCCTCGTGCCAACTCAATACCAAGAAAATATTTAAGAGTAACTAAGTCTTTCATATGAAACCACTTATTGAGGTGTCTTTTAACATCAACACATGCACTGTTATTATTCCCAACAATAACCAAGTCATCAACATATACTAAAACAGCTAAGAAAATGGTGCCATGTGTATAAGTAAACAAACTGTGATTAGCCTGGGATTCTCTGAATCCATAGGCAAGTAAAGATTGTGACAATTTAGAGTACAATTTCTTGATGCTTGTTTTAATCCGTAAAGGGATTTTTTTAGTTTACAAACCATTCCTATTTTAGGAATTTGATATCCTTGTGGTGGATCCATATATACCTCTTCATCCAATTCCCCATGCAAAAAGGCATTGCTCACATCCATTTGATGGAGTTCCCATCCTCTTGCAACAGCAATGGAGAGAAGACATTGAACTGTGGTCATTTTGGCCACAGGAGCAAAAGTTTCATTAAAATCTTCTCCCTCTACTTGTGTATAGCCTTTTGCCACAAGGCGAGCTTTGTGTTTTTCTAGTTCTCCAGTTGCTTTGTATTTAAGTTTGTAGACCCATTTACATCCTATAGCCTTTTTGGCTTTAGGGAGAATGACCAGTTCCCATGTTTTATTTTCTTCTAAAGCTTTTAACTCTTAATCCATAGCCTCCTTCCATTCTCTCTTTTGAATAGCTTTATTAAAGGACTTAGGTTCTTCTTGATCTGCTATAGCAGCAAGGTAAGCTAAGTGTTTTCTGAAAAATGCTCATACTGTAAGTAATCTGAGATAGGATAAGCTATGTGTGGAGTAGCTACAGGTTCTAGAGACCTGCAAGTGGGATTCTGACTTGCAGAATGACGATAGTAGTCTTTTAAGTATGAAGGTGGTTGTCTTGTCCTAGAACTTATAGGAATTTGCTGCTGAGGAAGGTCTACATTTGCATTCTCCCTCACTAAGAGCATTACCCTCGGGAAGATCTAAAACAGTACCTTGTGCAGTGGTGTGTGCATCAGGTATTGGACCAGAGGAAGCTCTTCTTGGCTCCTCTGGATTACAGGGTTCAGTATCAATAGGAAAATGTGAGAAAAGTTGAGATGAATTTATGTTAATAGAAGTGTTATTTTCACCAGTATTATCAGAATTTGTAATGAAAGGAAATATCCTTTCATAAAAAATTACATCTCTAGAGACCAAGAACTCTTTTGTTCTCAAATTATACACTTTCCATCCCTTTTGACCTAGAGGATAGCCAATAAAAACACACTGCTCTGCCCTAGGATCAAACTTATCCTTATTCTTAGAGGCATTCCTTACATAACGCAAGCAACCAAATACCTTTATGTGTTCATAAGTTGGAGATTTTTGATAAAGCATCTCATAGGGTGTGATTCCCTTATTTGCAACAGTAGGGGTTCTGTTTATAATGTGTGTGGCTGCAAGAACACATTCTCCCCAGAATTTCAAAGGAAGATTCCCTTGAAACCTAAGGGCCCTAGCCACTTCCATCTATGAAACCTAGCTTGGTCTTTGCACGCAGGGCTGTCTTCATCGATCTTGCCCATGTTCGATAATTGTCCCCATGAGAGCCGCAGCAACAAGAGGAATTCCTGAATTATCAGAGGAATTCAAGAAATATGCTAGATTTGATGTAGGATTGACGAGGGGTTTTCCATCACCAGAGGTATGAATTTCCTTCTCTGATGATTTCTTCTCATTCCCAGAATCATCGCTCGTTGATACCATAATGAGAACTTTAGAAAGTGAAAAATGCAACTCAATATTGCATTGAACTTAATAAATTACAAGAGATGCTCCCACATATATAGTGTTGAGAGCTAAAAGAAAATAACCAACTCTTAACAAACTCTTTAACAAACTTAACGATCTAAAACAGAAACTGAGAGACGGGTGTGTACTCTTTAACTACTTTAGCTGTGAACACCCAATTTTGTCCGGGTTAATTAATCTTTTGATTAGGTGATCGGAAAAGGAAGAAAATTGAGTGGGCTTTGGCCCATAATCCCATTTTTGTTTAACCCACTTAAAAGCCCTTTTCTTGTTCAAAAAAAAAAAAAAAAGAGAAAACGAAAATAAAAAAAAAATAATAATAGCAAATTGTAAAGGGGAGGGACGTGAGTATTCTCCTTCTGGAAGTCTTCCCTCCCCCTTTCTTTCTCTCCCTTTTGTTTTCTTTCACTTTATTCCCTTATTCTCCTAAGCAACAACAATGGCAGCTCTCTGGCACCTCTGCCTCCCCAAGGACAGGGAGCAAGGCTGATCTGCCCCCTCCTAAGGCACTGCATTGTACAGCAAGCTAACAGAATTTTTGGAATTATTCTCCTATCATTTTGTCTATAAATTCAGTAATTCACAGGGGAGAAGGGGGAGGAGAAACAAATCAGAATCAAAAAACAGAGAGAGCTCAAAAAAATTAATCAGAATCCTCCACCCACCTCCATCCTCAACTAAGGTCTCATCCCCATCACCATAGCAACAGAGACTCACTTCCTTCTACCAATACTAAAACAAAAAGGGAGAGGAAGGAGAAATACAGAGCACCTTGGGCCCCTCCCCTGCATAGTGCCGGCCGCCGCAAGCCCACCACCGACCACCGCAGCCCGAGTTCGCAGCCGCCGCTCCAACCGCCGTCGAACTCCAGCTGGCGACCCATCGCGAACAGCCTCTCCGCTGCAACCACCGCAGCGCGCTCGAGCCCACCACCGCCACCACAGTCCGCGAGCTCCGCCGTCTCCACCAGTTCGGCCACCACCGCTCCAAACGTCGCCGTCGCGGATCTGGGCTTTCCGCCGCCGTCGACCCCCGCCTCAGCAGACCCGCCGTCCAGCACCGCTCCAGACCATCGCAGCTCCAGATCTGAGCCCCCTCCGTCGAGCTCACTCCGGTCGCTTCGCCCAGCTCCAGCCGCACCGCGCGCCAGGGAGCACCGCCGCCGCGCGACCCGCTTCGCCCAGCTCCAGCCGCACCGCGCGCCAGGGAGCACCACCGCCGCGCGACCCGCTCCGCCTCGGCAGCCCCGTCCACAGCGAGCCCGATCCGCACCGCCGCCGCCGCCGCTCCCCGCGCGACGACCCCCTCTCCCCTGCGCGACTCACTCTCCCTTCTGTCTCTTTCTCTCACGCGTGGTAAATGGGGGAAGGCTCTTCCCAGAAGCCTTCCCTTCTGATCCTTTTTATTTCTTTTTATTTATTTTTTTTTTTTGTTTTTTTATTCTATTTTATTTTCATTATTTCCTCTGTTTAATTTTGTTATTTAGGTTTCTGGCTGTATTTGGTTTTGGTTTCTGTTTGGGCTTGGGTCCATAAGGTTTGTTGTGATAGAGTCCAATTTCTTCTTCACATGAGTTGAGGTTTTAGCAAAATAACGTACATATAGAAGTGAAAAATCCCTTTTTTTTTTTTAAAAAAAATTTGTTCAGAAGTAATAAAAAATAATAATCACTTTCAAAGAAATTCACGCAACAATCTACGACGTTGATGTATGAATTTTTCATCCTCAAGTGTCGCATGAATTGTAAGGGTTTATCGTATAGTTTTGCTATCTTTAACCCCGTGCAAGAGTGAATTCTTCTTTAAGTAAATATTTTTAAAATTCGCGCGACAATTTATGACGTTGATGTATGGTCTCCCATCCTCAAGTGTTATAAGAATTGTAAAGGTTTATCGTATAGCACTGCTATCTTTAACCTTGTGCAAAAGCGAACCAGTTTTGAAATAAAATCCTTTCTCGAAATCAAATCTTTTCCCAAAAACTAAAATCAACCAACCAACCAAACTTTTTCTATTAAGAACTACGTGGCTTTGAGTTTTCCATCGCACCGGGGAATACGTAGGAGCAGAATAATCATTCTGTCAAGCCAAAATTTTTTTTTCTTCCTTTTGTATTTATTTCCTTTTTTGTTTTAAAAATGGGGTAAAATAATACTTTTAAAGGTTATTAAAAATTTTGCACGATTAACTTGGGGTACCGTTCTTAGAACGGGTGACGTAGGGTGCTAACACCTTCCCTACTCATAACCGACTCCCGAACTCAAATCTCTGTCTTTTTTTAGGACCAGTTTTCCTTAAGTAATTGGGTTTTCCAAAGTTCTCCCAAATAAAAATTTTGGTGGCGGCTCTGTTGTTTTTTTTTTTGAACCCCTCTCTTTTTCGCGGCGCCCGGACGGGACGGTCGCGACAGCTGGCGACTCCGCTGGGGACTTTGGAGAGTCAGGCCCATCATAGTTGATTGTGCAAATCTTTAATAACCTTTATTTATTTATTTTACCCCTTTTTCTTTTTTGGTTACCGGGTACATTGTTTTGTTTTTTATTTTATTTATTTATTTATTTATTTATTTATTTATTTTTCTTTTTCTCTCTAATACTTTTTTGTATATATTCTTGCAACCTTAGGATAGAAAACCATTGTGCTGTGGGTTGATTCTTCTTGCAGGTTTGGGGAGTTTTTTATTTGTACAGGATTTTGTACAGGTTTGTATGCTCTCAGCACACACCGCACTATCACTTGCTTCACACACTGTTGGGCTCTATACCCGAGTCCTGGAATGCCATAGGATTAGAAGGGGTTTCAGTGGTGTTATTGTGATGCTTTTGCATCCCTGGCAGTCACTGATTCTCCCGCTCAGATTGCTACCGGTATATGGACTGCCATATTGTGACTTATTTGTCCCTGTGGTGAGGTTCATAGATCCGGGTCCTTATCTTTTTAGATGAGGGTAATCTGGGGGCCTTTTAGGAGTCTAGACCTATGCCAAGAGTTCTGCACATAAGTTGCCAATAGAAGCCGTCCGAATTAGGGTTTTAACTTCAGAAATCCCAACCATAGGATGCAACCTGTATAGGACAAAGAAGAGCACATTCCGCCTTCCTTTCTGCTGCATACATATTCACACCTATCATGATTTCAAGCATCCTAGCATATTACTCATTTTCTTTTTTCATGCATTGTTACGCCTAAGGTTAGGCCTGGATGACCAATGTCGTCCTTGACTTGAGCATTATGCTACGTTTCCACTGCACTTCGAAACGCAGTCAATTGCAAGGACAGTCATGCGCTAGTAATACATAGCGCACCCTAAGGGGTTCACAACCCTTTCATGTGTACCAGCACCCTCATTCATTCATAAAGTGCATTCATTTTTCAATTTTTGCTAATAAAAATTTCCCTTTCACAGATTAATTTGGTGAGAGTTAACCCTTTCTTTGATAAACAAGAGATGGAAAAAGCCAGGCACGCTAGCAAGAGCTCCAAGGTGATAATGAACTCGCTGGAGAACCTGAGGGAGTTAAGTCGGGCATTACCTCAAGAGAATCGAAGAAGCTTTGTCAAGAAGTATGGGGGGATTCTGGACCTTATCTTTATACCAGTTGAAACTGCCGTTTTGAGCACTCTGAGTCAGTATTGGAACCCGCAGCTCAGATGTTTTGAGTTGCCTCACATGGACATTACCCCTACCATCGAAGAATATGCTTGTCTGTTAAAGTTACCCATGCAGACCGAGCCTGTCATTTATTTCCATATGGGGCAATACCTGACCGTCACCAACATAGCAGGGTTGCTGGGGCTTCCTGAAAAAGACGTCCACTTGACCGGACACTCAAACTCGTGGGGATTGACTCGAACATTCCTTGAAAATCTCTTGAAAAGGTTGAAAGATCAACGAGATTGGGGGACTTTTGAAAGGGTATTGGCACTTGTCATCTATGGGCTGGTTTTGTTTCCATCAGCACTGGATATGATCGACCAAGCTGCACTGGACGTACTCTTCATAGTAGAAAGGAAAAGGAATCCAGTGCCCGCGATATTAGCTGAGACGTTTCTGACTTTAGATTTTTGCCAGCGCCATCAAAAGGGGAAGCTTCGATGTTGTGCACAACTGTTGTATGTATGGGTCATCACTCACATGTATGCGAAAGGCCATGTCAGCCGACATTCAGATCCACTGAGAGGCTTCCACAATATCCCAGTGAAACAGCAAAGTGAACAAGAGTGGAAGAACGAGTTTGACAAAGTGGATGGCAGCTCTTTCAAGTGGGTATGCCCATGGTACGAAGGTCAACAAGGGCAAGATATCATTTACAGTTGTGGCGAGTTCCCAAATGTGCCTTTAATGGGCCCGAGAGGATGCATATCTTACACGCCAACCATAGCCCTGCGACAGCTTTGCTGGACACAAACTGTACCGCGGGAAGAACAACTCGGTGGATGTTGTTTCCGATATGAAGACGGTGAAGATACCAAGTTGTCAGCAAAAAGGGTCAGAGATGCATGGAAAAATGTGAAGATGGCAGGGAGAGCCGAATTAGGCAGGCCGATCCTAATCATTGTCTCAGGGTATGAAACATGGAGAAGAGCAAGGAAGGTTCCCATCAGCACTCCGAAAAAGGATCAGAAAGACGAAGATCATTCTCTTTTGGTGACTCAGATGGCAGAAAAATTAAAGATCATGGAGGCACAAATGGAAGCGGTGGAGCAAGAAAAACAAGATGCTGAGCTGAAGGCAGTCACCAATCAAAGGCGGTACGAGAAGTTGGCAAGAGAAAATGAGCACTTAAAAAACATGTGCGCCAACATCACCACAACCTCAGGGGTCAAAAGAACAACAGATAAGGTTCCAGCGAGCCTCATGGCCAGAATCCAGAAACTTGAAGGGAAAATGTTGACTTTGACAAAGGATAAACTTCAACTAAAGGAAGAGACACGCCAGTTGAAAAACGAAGTTAATCGGCGAGATGAGAAAGGAAAGGCATTAGAGGCAGAAATTAATCGACAAAGGGAGGCCAATAATGATTTAAAAAACCAGATCTGTACACACAACAGGGTGGAGGCTGGATTGGCACAGAAGGTCGAGGACCTGAATGCCTTGCTGTTCGAAATCAAACAAAGTTGCGACCTAGGGTGGACGTCAGCCAAACATTATCATGACCAGGTGACGCGAGCGGTGAATGCCATGAAATGGTGGAGGGGAGAAGCCGAAGAGCGAGGATTGGATGTCGACATCTGGAGGAAGAGGTATATAAGTATGGCTAATGAGCTAAGTCATTGCATCCCGACCTTTGTTCAACGCTTTGAGAAGGCTAACAAGCGGATTCGCGTGAACCCTATGCTACGCCTCCCTCCGGAGTTAGAAGATTTCATGCAGATGTGTGATGGGCTCACCCGAGGCCTAAAAAGGAAAAGATCAAAGTTGTTGACTTTAGGATAAAAGTGTTGTTGAGAATTTATGTTTTGATGTTATTTCGATCTATGTACTACCCTTGGAGGTTTCAATGAAATGAAGTGCATTTTCTCGCCTTTACTTTCTCTCGCTCTCCATCTCTTATACTTGATTCGTGACAACGCCTATCGTGGAGCGTAATCTCCCTTTAGTATGTTGCTAACTACGTCCTTGCCTTATAGGAGTTATCCTTCTGTGTAAAGCGTAGTTGTTACTTCCTCGACTCGGAATCAGCAATGCTAGTGTGCCTAAAGACGACATCTATTGTGGAAAGGATCCTCTCCCCTAGATTCGTTGTCAACCCCACGCCGTCTTATGGGCAAAATGCCCTCTGAATGGAGTGGAGGGACCATCTCTTGTCAATCGTTGGGGCGTTAACTCTCTGAAAAAAAAAAATTTAATAATTTCAAGCATCTCGAAAGGGTTAATACGTTTTCTGTGTTTTCTTATCCCTTTTTGTTTTATTCATTTTCTTTTTCATTGTTGTAATTAAACAGTGATCTTTTGAACCATTGCTCCGCGACACCCTTACCGCACTCGTTCGCAAGCTAAAGTTATGGCTGACCTAGAACAAACCCAAGAGATGAGAGAAGAGGTAGACCAACTCAAGGAACAGATGGCAAAGATGTTGGAGTTGTTGCAAGCGATGCAAAAGGAGAAAAGCACAGATGAGAACCCTTCGGCCTCGAATGAGGAGCACCCGGCTACGCCTCTTCTCCCACCTGGTTTCACTCAGGTTCCTGTGCAAATGCAAGGATTCAACCAACAAGGAGTCATGGTGCCTTTCGCTATTTATCCAAACAACCAGACTCATTCCTCAGCTGCCAATCATCATGAGTCTACTATAATGAACCATCCTCCATACGGTCTTCCTCCAGGTTATGTGCCGCCAACTGCTGCTGGCCCACAGGACAATAACCCTAACCACCAAGACACTGCCCAGGTCCCTCAAAATTCTGTCCTCACATTCCCAACACAGGGGGTCCCTCCGCCACAAAACCCTCCGGAAGGTAGTGCCCGGCAGTGATACCTTCTCCTAATCCAAAGCTCCCACCGTACACCCTGCACTTTGGACCCAATGGGGCTCAAGCGGCACCAAACTTCACATCCGCCTACATGCCACAGTACCTTCCACAGAACATGTACGGTGAAGCTCATGTGGATCGGTCCGGCGAGAACCCCCGATCTAGGGAAAAGTTGGAGACACTAGAGGAAAGATTAAGGGTTATTGAAGGAGCAAGTAGTTATGGCCTCAGAGATGCCTCGGAGCTTTGCCTTGTGCCCAATGTCGTAATCCCACCGAAGTTCAAGGTCCCAGATTTCGACAAATACAGGGGAACCACTTGTCCCAAGAACCACTTAACCATTTATGTCCGAAAGATGGCATCATACGCGCACGATGATAAGTTGCTGATTCATTTCTTTCAGGACAGTTTGTCTGGGGCAGCTTCGAGTTGGTACACGCACCTGGAGAGGGCACATATCCGATCTTTCAGGGATTTGGCCGACGCCTTCTTGAAGCAATACAAGTACAATGTTGACATGGCGCCTGATCGGATGCAGCTGCAAAATATGTCTAAAAGAGACACAGAAACTTTCAAGGAATATGCGCAGCGTTGGAGGGAAGTGGCAGCCCAGGTAGAGCCCCCGCTGGCAGAAAAAGAGATTGTTGCGATGTTTATTGACACACTTCAGTCGCCCTTTTATGATAGGATGATTGGTAGTGTATCGTCAAATTTCTCAGATATGGTCGTTATCGGTGAGAGGATTGAAGGTGGAATGAGGAATGGCAAGATTATCGAGACTTCAGTTGGGGCACCTGGCCCGAAGAAGCCCCCTTTTGTAAAGAAGAAGGAAGGAGAAGCACATGCTGTGGCTTTTGACCAGAATAAGTCTGGCCAGTGGAGACCAAACTTGATGCCTGTCCACCCTCAGCAATATTTCCAAACCCAGTATTACCCACAAACTCCGTACCACCAAACTAACCATCCATATATTGCCTCCACCTCACATTTTCCACATCCCCAACCTCAGCATCCAATGACACCTTACCGGCCATCATACCCTACCCATCACCAAACACTTCCCGCCATACCATCCCAAACGGTTCAACCACCACATCACAACCCAAACACAAACCAGAGAAGGCCACCTCATGACCTGGAAAGAAAACCTGTACATTTTGATCCGATACCCATGACCTACACCGAGCTGCTACGCCAACTCGTGAAAAGCTCTATGCTGGCTCCTATCCCAACAAAACCAATGGAACCCCCGTATCCAAAGTGGTTTGACCCGAATACTAAATGTGACTATCACTCAGGGGCATCAGGTCATTCCACCGAAAATTGTAGAGCTTTGAAGCTTAAAGTGCAAGAGCTGATTAACGCCAAGTGGTTGAGCTTCGAGCAGCCTAATGTGGGGCAAGATCCTCTACCAAATCATGGGGGTCCTGGCATCAACGCCATAGAGGACTTCATGGAGTATACGCTCATCAGCCAAGTCTCCAAGGTCAAGACCCCTATGAGAGTTATTTTCAGGGAGATGTGTAGGCATGGGATGATGCAAGCCCCGATTGAGGAGGAAAGTGACCTTGACAAAGGCGTAAGATGTGACTTTCATGGGGAGAAAGGTCATGCAATTGAAGATTGTGCAGCATTCAAACAGGTTGTACAACGGTTATTAGATATGAAGATGATCCTGATTGGTTGCCAGTTGGATGAGGGAGGCATAAATGTGGTTTCTGAGTCTACAGTCTCCCCGATGCGGGTCAATGTCACTCCTTTGACCATCCGGGTCGATCCTCGGCCAGCTGTTGAAACAATCGTCCCAAAACCACTGGTGATATACTATACCAAAAAGGTACCATCACCGACTTCAAGTGGGCCGAGGCCACTCGTCATCCAAGTTCCACGTCCTTTCCCTTACAAGGACACCAAAGCAGTACCATGGAAATATGACGTGCAGGTTCAACCACAATATTCTGAAGATACCACTGTAGTCACCAATGTCTCGGGAGTCGGCGGGATGACTCGGAGCGGTCGTGTTTATACCCCGGAGGCGTTGCGAAAAGAAGATACAGAAAAGGAAGGAGGAAGTTGCAAGGGAAAAGGAAAAGAAACTCTTGTTGAGGAGGGTGCAAGAGGGGATGGATACAAAAAAGAAGTATCCAATGAAGAAGTCTCCGAATTTTTGAAGTTCATCAAACAAAGTGAATATAGGGTGGTGGACCAGTTGAATCGAACTCCGGCCAAAATATCTCTTTTGTCTCTGCTCATGAACTCTGAACCACATAGAAAGGTGTTGATGAAGGTTTTGAATCAAGCTCATGTTTCTCATGACATCACTGTTGATAAGTTTGACAACATAGTGGGCAACATCATCGCCGATAATTATGTAACCTTCACCGATGATGAAATACCTGTTGAGGGAATGGGGCATAACAAGGCGTTGCATATCTCCGTGAAGTGTCGGGATCATATTATGGCTAGAGTGCTCATTGACAATGGATCTTCTTTGAATGTGATGCCAAGGTCGACCTTGTCTAAGCTGCCTTTCGATGGGACACACATGAAGCCGAGCTCAATGATAGTAAGAGCATTCGACGGCACGCGAAGAGAGGTCATTGGTGAGATTGAATTACCTATTCAGGTTGGTCCTTGTACCTTTGAGGTCCTTTTTCAAGTAATGGATATCACACCGACCTACAGCTGCCTCCTTGGGAGACCTTGGATCCATTCTTCTGGAGCTGTACCCTCCATGCTGCACCAAAAGGTGAAGTTCATCATTGATAATAAATTGGTAATTATTTCTGGGGAAGAAGACATGCTGGTGAGTAAACCAACAACGACCCCTTACATTGAGGCAGCAGAAGAAGCCCTTGAGACCGCTTTCCAATCTCTAGAGATTGCCAACACTACTTACGTAAGAGAGGGGGCTTTGCTTTCAAAACCGCGGCCGTCAAAAGCATCTGTCATGATGGTGAGGGTTATGCTTAAGGGAGGATATCGACCTGGGAACGGATTGGGAAAAAGCAACCAAGGGGTTCCCGACATCATAATGCTTACTGAGAACAAGGACAGGTTTGGGTTAGGATACAAACCCACCAAGGCAGATAAGAGGAGAGTTCTAGAACAGAGGAAAGAGAAGAGGCTTGCTCGTTTGGAAAACCGTGAGTACGAGGCTGGAAGGGTTCCTATCTGTGACATACGACAAAGCTTCCGCAGTGCTGGGTTCGTGTTCCTTGACCAGGTAGCAGCCCTTGGAGATGATGATCCCGCCAATCACAGTGTTAATCTTGTTTATCCATGCTCTCCTGATACAGAGCTCAGCAATTGGGAGACCATTGAGTTCCCGAGGACCATAGAATCTTTGTCAAAGTAATTCTGTAATGCTTATCCTTTAGCTCTGCCCAAGGCTTTAGGATGTCTTTTGTACTGGGCTTACTTGTTCCTATTTCAGTATTAACTTATCAATAAATGCATGCATTCGGTTTTTTTTTTTTTTTATTTTTCCGCCCTTTGTTGTTTTGTTTCCCTAATAATTATCAATAATACAGTTTTCGCCTTTTCCCCCTTTATTTATTCACCTTTCCCTGATAATCATCAAAATGCAGATCTAAAAGTGACTCTCTTGAAAATGACAGTGTTAGTGTTCCCGCATACAATTTCGATTATCCCATTAATCATGCTGACGAGGATATTGATGACAGTGAGGAAATTCCCCCTGAGCTAATGAGATTAGTAGAACAGGAAACCAAAGAAATTCGACCCCATGAAGAGCCGACTGAAGTGATTAACTTGGGAACAGAAGACGATAAAAAAAGAGGTCAAGATCGGTATTTCCCTGAAAGAAAGTGAGCGACACAGACTGGTCAGGTTGCTACTTGATTTTAAAGACATTTTTGCATGGTCGTACCAAGACATGCCGGGGTTAGACCCTAGCATAGTAGAACACAAGTTACCTCTAAAGCCCGAGTGTCCTCCGGTAAAGCAAAAGTTACGAAGGATGAAAGCAGAGATGTCGTTGAAGATCAAGGAAGAGGTCAAAAAGCAATTAGATGCAGGCTTCCTAGCAGTTGCGAAGTACCCTCAATGGGTTGCAAACGTTGTCCCTGTTCCAAAGAAGGATGGAAAAGTTCGGATGTGTGTCGATTACCGGGATCTGAACAGAGCTAGCCCGAAAGACGACTTCCCTCTCCCTCACATCGATGTTCTGGTGGATAATACCGCTCATCATGCTTTCTTCTCTTTCATGGATGGATTTTCGGGATACAATCAGATCAAAATGGCTCCGGAAGATATGGAAAAGACCACGTTTGTCACTCTGTGGGGTACCTTTTGCTACAAAGTTATGTCTTTTGGTTTGAAAAATGCAGGGGCGACATACCAGCGGGCCATGGTGACTCTATTCCATGACATGATGCATAAGGAGATAGAAGTTTATGTGGATGATATGATTGCGAAGTCCAAGTCTGAAGATGACCATGTTAACGATTTGAAAAAGCTTTTTGAACGGTTGAGAAAGTTCCAGCTTCGATTGAATCCGGCCAAATGCACTTTTGGAGTGAAATCGGGCAAGCTTTTGGGGTTCATAGTTAGCCAGAAAGGGATAGAGGTTGATCCTGATAAGGTGCGAGCGATCATCGATATGCCAGCACCTCGCACTGAGAAAGAAGTTCGTGGGTTTTTAGGGAGATTGAACTACATTGCCAGGTTCATCTCTCAGTTAACCGCGACATGTGAGCCAATCTTTAAGTTGCTGCGTAAAAATCAGGTGGTAAAATGGAATGAGGATTGCCAAAAGGCGTTTGAAAAGATCAAGCAGTACTTGCAAGAACCTCCGATATGGTACCCCCAGTCCCTGGAAGACCGCTCATCATGTATTTAACAGTGCTAGATGAATCTATGGGTTGTGTGCTGGGGCAGCATGATGAATCAGGAAGAAAAGAGCATGCCATCTATTATCTGAGTAAGAAATTCACGAGTTGTGAGGCCAACTATTCATTGCTGGAACGCACATGTTGTGCTTTGGCATGGGCAGCTCGTCGTTTAAGGCATTATATGTTGAGTTATACTACCTGGTTGGTGTCCAAAATGGACCCGATCAAGTACATCTTTAATAAGCCTGCTCTGACTGGAAGGATTGCCCGCTGGCAAGTCCTGCTATCCGAGTACGACATCGTCTATGTCACGCAGAAAGCAGTAAAAGGAAGCGCTCTCGCAGATTATTTAGCCAACCAGCCCGTAGAGGATTATGGGTCGATGCAATGTGACTTCCCAGATGAAGACATAATGGCTTTGCTTGAGCAGGGGCAGTCGTCAGAAGAAGAAAAGTGGACCCTGTTGTTTGATGGAGCTTCTAATGCANCCAAGTGGTAGAAGAAGAACCCGATGGAAACCATGGTACCACGATATCAAAAGTTTTATCCGAAAAAGAGAATACCCCTCAGGTGCTTCAGAGAATGACAAAAGGACTCTAAGGAGACTTGCAATGAGTTTCTATTTAGACGGGGATGTCCTCTACAAGAGAAATCATGATATGGTGCTTTTAAGATGTGTCGATGCAGAAGAAGCGAAATGGTTAATCAAGGATGTGCACGAAGGATCCTTTGGGACTCACGCGAGTGGACATGCCATGGCAAGAAAAATCTTGAGGGCCGGTTATTATTGGTTAACAATGGAGGGAGATTGTTTCTCTTATGCAAGGAAGTGCCACAAGTGTCAGACATACGCCGACCGGGCTCATGCGCCGCCAACCTCCTTAAACGTCATAACATCACCTTGGCCATTTTCGATGTGGGGAATGGATGTCATTGGGCCAATAGAACCAAAAGCCTCGAACGGGCATCGCTTCATTCTAGTCGCGATTGATTACTTCACAAAATGGGTTGAAGCTGCATCTTATGCTAGTGTGACTAGGAATGTTGTGATTAGATTTGTCAAAAGAGAGTTGATTTGTCGTTATGGGTTGCCAAGTGAAATCATCACTGATAACGCGACCAACTTCAACAACAAGATGATGACAGAGGTATGTGAAAGTTTCAAAATAAAGCATCATAATTCCTCCCCATATCGTCCGAAGATGAATGGGGCAGTCGAGGCAGCTAATAAGAATATCAAGAAGATTGTTCAAAAGATGGTGGTGACGTATAAGGATTGGCATGAGATGTTGCCTTTTGCTTTGCACGGCTACCGCACTTCTATTCGTACTTCAACTGGGGCAACTCCATATTCCCTGGTTTATGGGATGGAAGCAGTACTCCCAATCGAGGTAGAGATCCCTTCACTAAGGGTGCTGATGGAAGCCGAGTTAGAGGAAGCTGAATGGGTACAAGCTCGACTCGACCAGTTGAACCTCATTGAAGGAAAGAGATTAACCGCGTTGTGTCACGGCCAACTTTACCAAAAGAGGTTGATGAAAGCTTATGAGAAAAAAGTGCGTCCAAGGCAGTTTCGGGAAGGGGACTTAGTGCTTAAAAAGATTCTACCCATCCAAAAGGATCACAGGGGGAAGTGGACTCCGAACTATGAGGGACCTTACGTTGTGAAAAAGGCCTTCTCCGGAGGAGCTTTAATCCTAACAAGGATAGATGGTGAGGATCTGCCACTCCCTATAAACTCAGATGCGGTCAAAAGGTACTATGCCTGAGCGCACTTCCAAAATAGCAAAAGAAAAGAAGAAAGAGAAAGAGAAAAAAGATGGCTCGCTAGGCTGAAAACCTGAAAAGGCGGTCTAGGCAAAAGTTAGAGCAACCCGCTAGGCTGAAAACCTGAGAAGGCAGTCTAGGCAAAAGTTAGGGTTAAAATACACCAATGCAAACGAAGGAAGTGTCATCAAGCTAGTAAGCTGGGGCAATGTTCAGTCTTGACTAGGGCAAATCGTGTTCTTTGAAGTTGATTAATGGGTATTCGAGGTTAAATGCGGGATACTAGCTCTAGTCATTGTAGAAAGTGTCATTAAAGAGATGTGATTCCACATTACAATCTTGCTTGTTAAACTCGAGTTTCTTTGTGATTTGTGATGTTTACCTTGTACACCTTCCATTTTCAATAAATGACATTTCCTTCCATTCCTGTTGTATACCTCTCACCTTTCATTATCAACTGTGTGCATTCATTATGATAAGCGTATACTGAACTAGAAACACGTAATCATAAAAGC
>JBCIVQ010000186.1:0-23950 GCA_039655645.1 Ammopiptanthus mongolicus
ATCTTGATGACGGAGTTCAGCCAACAGGCCTATATTTCCGGGACTAAGCAATGCTTAAGTCCAGCTCCATTAACATGTCTTTGGATATTGCAATTACAGCAACCTACTCTTAGTGTTTCACTCAATCCCTTGACCCGATTACACCCAAGCCTCACTCACAGAATCAGAGATTCTATTACACTTAGATAAAACTCTCTCAAGATTACAATTGATCACACTCTCTCTGTTTTCACGAAAATGAGTAGTACTCAATGAATGAGATAGTCCTAAGAACAAATACTGCTGCTGCAACTACCTAAACTGCCTAACAGAATCAGTTATCATAATTTCAGCAGTGAATTGTAACTGACTCAAGAGAGATATGCCATATCAGCAACAATGTCCACCTTAGCATACCTTCCATTGACACCCTGGAGCTGAACACATTGCTATCCTAGTCCAAACTCAATCACCCAGTATCAATTTTCAGCAAGTTTAAACAATGCTGAAACTTGCTTAATGTCACAACTTTTTTAATAAAGTCTGATGGATTTTCTGAAGTTTGAACTTTCTGCACTTGAACTAGACCACTGGAGATGATATCTCTAATCCAATGAAGCTTGATGTCTATATGCTTTGTTCTCTCATGATAGGTGTTGTTCTTGCAGAGATGAATAGCACTTTGATTGTCACAAAACACATGAACATTATCTTGATTGACCCCAAGATCCTTGCTCAGCCCTCTCAGCCATATTGCTTCTTTTGCTGCCTCAGTGACTCCAATTTATTCAGCCTCAGTGGTTGATAAAGCCACTGTGTGTTGTAGAGATGCTTTCCAGCTTATGGTGTTCCCAAAGAGAGTGAAAAATAACCTGTTAGTGATCTTCTCTTGTCAAGATCCCCTGCAAAATCAGTGTCGACATATCCTACTGCTCCACCTTGATCCTGATCCCCTTTTCCATACTTCAAACTAGTAGTCACAGTGCCCTTAATGTATCTCAGAATGTGCTTCACAGCCTGCCAATGTTTTTCTCCAGGATTGCCCATATACCTGCTGACCAAGCCGACTGCATAAGCCAAATCAGGGCGAGTACATAACATCCCATACATTAAACTACCCACTGCACTTGCATAAGGCACTTTATCCATGTGTTTCTGCTCATGTATGGTTTTAGGACTGTCTTCAGTTGATAATTTGAAGTGTGTAGCTATTAGTATGCTAACAGGTTTAGCATCCAACATATTAAACCTCTTAAGAACCCTTTTAAGATAACTTTCCTGAGTAATGATCATATTTCCAGTATTGCACTGTCTTCTAATCTCCATACCCAGAATTCTGCTTGAAGGACCCAAATCTTTCATTTCGAATTCAGTTTGAAGCTTACCTTTCAATCCTTGTATTTCTTCCATGCTCTTACTAGCAATGAGCATGTCATCAACATATAGAAGTAAGTATATGTAGCTGTCATCCTTTAATTTTTTAAAATAAACACAGCTATCATAATGACTCCTTCTATACTTAATGCCTCGGATAAAACAATCAAACCTCTTGTACCATTGTCTAGGTGATTGTTTTAACCCATACAAGGATTTCTTAAGTAAGCAGACCCAACTCTCCTTGTCCTTCACCTCAAAGCCCTCTGGTTGTTTCATAAAAATTTTCTCTTCAAGTTCTCCATGCAAAAAGGCTGTTTTTACATCCATTTGTTCTAAAAACAGATTGTAGTGAGCCACTAAAGCGAAAAACAATCTGATTGAGCAATGTTTTACAACTGGAGTGAAAATCTCATTGAAATCCAACCCTTCTCTTTGAGTGTACCCCTTAGCTACTAGCCTTGCCTTGTATCTAGGGACTTCACCTTCACTGTTGCTTTCTTTCTTCTTATAGATCCATTTGCATCCTACAAGTTTTGCCTCCCTTGGTCTGCTCACAATTGTCCAGGTTTGATTCTTGTATACGGAGCTCATTTCCTCTTACATTGCAGCTTGCCACTTCTTATACTCAGTGCACTTAACATTTTCCTTATAGGTTTTGGTTCCTCATTATTGAAGAGAACATCAACATTCAATGCATAAGCAATAACATCTTCATAACCATACCTCTTAGGAGGATTGATCACCCTTCTCTCTCTATCTCTTGACAATAGGTAGTCTTGCTCATCATTCCCATCTGATACACTTTTTGAATCATCTTCTTCTATGTGCTCTTGAACCCCTTGACTATCAGTAGTCGACTCATTATCCTTGTCTTTCATGAGCTCCACCTCAAGCTGAGAGCCCTCACTGCCATTTTCTTTCCCGATTACCTCAGAAACTGAAGTTTTCTTTAACAAATCTGATTCATTGAATTTTACATCCTTGCTCAAATGCACCTCTTATCTTCTGTTGACCAGATCCTGTAGCCTTTAACTCCATCTGGATAACCCATGAAAATTCCCTTCGTGGCCCTTGGCTCAAGCTTACCTCCATAGACATGGTAGTAAGCTAGGCAGCCAAAAATTCTCAGATTTGCATACTCAGCAGGCCTCCCATTCCACATTTCTTGAGGAGTTTTGCAATTCAAAGCAATTGAGGGGCACTTGTTAACCAAGTAACAGGCTGTATGGGTAGCCTCTCCCCAAAATTTCTTAGGCAACTTGGCATTTGATAGCATACATCTCACCTTTTCAAGAAGTGTTCTGTTCATTCTTTCGGCCAACCCATTTTGTTGAGGGGTGTGCCTCACAGTGAGATTTCTATAAATGCCATGATCCTTGCAAAAATTGTTAAACAATTCACTGCAGAACTCTAACCCATTATCAGTCCTTAGAGCCTTTACTTTCCTCTCACTTTGATTCTCGACACGATTTTTCGATTCCAAAAATGTTTTAAAAGCCTCATCTTTACTCTTAAGCAAGTATAACCATACCTTTCTATCGAAATCATCAATAAAAAGAATGAAGTACTTGTTACCTCCATGAGTAGGAATTCTGGCTGGTCCCCATAAGTCAGAATGTATGTAGTCCAATTTGCCTTTTGTTTTGTGAACTCCAGTGTTGAACACTCTACTTTGCTTGCCAAAGACACAATGTTCACAGAATTCCAAGTCTTCTAGCTTGTCTCCACATTGCTGCCCTTGTTTGCCATGTTCTTTCAATCCTTTTTCACTGATATGCCTAAGTCATTGGTGCCACAATGCTCCCTTGTTGCTGCTTGAGCTGACAGCAACTGAAGATTGACCAGTGACGATCTCACCTTTCAACACATACAAACAATTGTTCTTTCTTTCCCCTTTCATGACAACCCGTGAGCCTTTCATGACCTTCAACACTGAACCTTCTACCTTAAAAGTGAACCCTGACTCTTCCAAAGTTCCCAAACATATCAAGCTTCTTTTCAGTTCTGGAACATGCCTCACCCTTGTCAAAACCTTTTCTGTTGCATCAGCTAGCTTGAATTTGATTGATCCAATTCCTACCACTTTGCAAGTGGCATCATTCCCATCACAACCTATCCGCCTGAGAATGGTATATAGTCAATGAACAACTTTCTATTAGGACACATATGGTAGGAGCAACCTGAATCCATGACCCAATCTGATTCTCCTTAGCTTGTTGCAGCAACTAGCAGATCTGCAGTGTCATACCCATCTGAAGCAATTGATGCATTTCGACTGTCCTCTGCACTGTGTTTTCCTATACCTTTGTGTTCAGGGCAATCCTTTTTGAAATGCCCTTCTTTATGGCAGATAAAGCATTTAAACTTTCCCTTGGATTTTGACCTTGATCTGTATTTGCCCTTGAATCCCCTTTTCTCAGATCTTCCTCTTGCAGTAAGACTCTCACCCACATCAGTTTCTTTGCCGTCGGATTTCCTTGCCAGTTCCTTTGACATCAAAGCCGCTTGAACATCATCCAAAGCAATTGAATCCCTGCCGTAGATCAAACTATCTACTAGATTGTCATATGAACTTGATAAAGACCGAATTAAGAGCAATGCTTTGTCTTCTTCATCTATCTTCACATCTATATTTTCCGGATCAAGAATTAATCTATTATATTCATCCATATGATCTTCCATGGAAATTCTATTCTGCATCTTGAGAGTGTACAATTTCTGTTTAAGATAAAGCCGATTCGCTAATGACTTGGTCATGTAGAGGTTTTCAAGTTTCAACTATAGGGCAGCAGCGGAAGTTTCTTTAGAGACTTCTCATAGGACTTTATCCCCCAGGAACAAGATGATGGCATTATGAACCTTGCTCATCAGATCCTTCTTCTCCTTGTCCGCCATATCTTTGGATAATTTCTCCTCTCTTGCAAGAGCCTTTACCAGCCCTTGGTGCTCGAGCAGAGCTCCCATCTTCACCCTCCATAAGCCAAAGTCATTCTTGCCGTTGAATTTCTCGATGTCGAAATTGGTAATCACCATCGATCTTCTTTCTTTCACAGCTAGCTACTGATACCAGTTGTTGTGGTTTTGATATCCTGAAACACACCAAAAACACACTACCAGAAAACAAGAACTTGCAAGAACCGAATCTATGAAACTTAGCAATCACAAAACAGAAATTAAGAACTGTAAACAAAGAACAAACACACCCAATCTTGATGACGGAGTTCATCCAACAGGCCTACGTCTCCGGGACTCAGCAATGCTTAGGTCCTGCTCCATTAACATGTCTTTGGATATTGTAATTACAGTAACCTACTCTTAGTGTTTCACTCAATCCCTTGACCCGATTACACCCAAGTCTCACTCACAGAATCAGAGATTCTATTACACTTAGATGAAACTCTCTCAAGATTACAATTGATCACACTCTCTCTGTTTTCACGAAAATGAGTTGTACTCAATGAATGAGATAGTCCTAAGAACAACTACTACTGCTGCAACTACCTAAACTGCCTAATAGAATCAGTTATCACAATTTCAGTAGTGAATTGTAACTGACTCAATAGAGATATGCCACATCAGCAACAACTTCAAATGATTGAAGAATATACAATGAAAGAATGAAGATATGAATGCGCAAAGTAATTGCTCTTTTAATGCTGTGATCATTCTCTGCTTGGATCTTCAAAGTCTTCTTCATTAAATAGGCTTCAAGGCATTAAAGCCGTTAGAGACATATTTGAAAGCTTGGCCTTTTGCAGATCTTCATTAAATGCAAAAGAGTCGTTCTGGTCAGCCATTAAAGCTTTGAGAACTTCGCTTGTTCTCTATCATCAGAATGATAAAGACTTTTGATACACCTTTGGTCTTAGCAGGTCTTTATACATGCTTTTTGTCCTCAGAGGGAAGTCTTTCCCTTTTATTGTAACTTGCAGTTGTACTCAGGTATAATGCACTTTGTTGTGATTTCCTTTTCAAGAGACGAGACAGCTTTCATCCAATATCAACGTAGATGGAATCTTGAAGGGAGTTTTCTTCAACGTTAGTCACCAGACGGGTGAGTAACTTCATTAGACGGGTTGACTCATAATAAAAGGATGATGTCAATTGCGTAGTCTTTCAGACATGTGAATCTTTCTTTGATCAGACAGGTGATTGGCTTCTTCAGACGGGTGAACTTTTCCTTGGTTCCAGACAGGTGATAACACGCTAAAGCTCAGTTCATATAAACATTTAATGCTTATCATTTTAATCTGCACACTGAGTAGACGAGTTAACGACCACAAACGGGTTCAATTAAATCATTGAATAAGTGTTTTACTCTCATCAAAACTATGATAAATGCACATCAGACATTTTGGAGACTCAACAATCTCCCCCTTTTTGATGATGACAAAACATGTTAAATGATTTAATGAACTTAAGAAAATTCACGTAAAGCAGGCATGTATATGTATCAGACAGTTGTAACATGATCAGACAAGTTAAACATTGTTCCATTATTTAACATTCTCAGACAGATAAGCATCAGATAGATAAGCATTGTTCTTATGATCTAATTATCTTAGTATTTTCCTAGTTTTATCTTAGTATTTTCTTCCCCTTTTGTCATTATCAAAAACAATAAAAAGAGACAGAGAGAAAAGAAAAGATACTATTATTTATCCATCATTGGCTGTGTATAAGGTAGTAAAGAAAATTACAAAAATGTACTAAAAAGAACAAAAAGAGCGTCTATCGCAGCAGCTACAACTGTTATGCCAGATCTTTTCCTTTTAGGAATAACTCTAGGGGGAAAAGGTGGCATGACCTTGGTTTTGCCCAAAGGCTTCTTCAACTGCTCCCCCTGAGCAGATGCATCCTCTTGACTAGAGACAGCGAGGATGAGAGGAAGATCAGGCGAGAGTAAAAACGAAGAAAGAGTGATTTGAAAACTTAAAGATGGAGGTTTTAAAAGAGACGGTTTAGATTTAAAATAAAACAAAACAGCCATGTACACATTTTGCCTCAGATAATAAAACAACATTAAAGGATAATAACCATTTAAAAAGATTATTTCAAATATGAGTATGACTTATAGGGTCAGACGATTAATCACAGACGGGTAACACAAAACTCCTTAGCGATCATAAGAGCTTGAAGTACCTGTTCGATCAAAAAGATCTCAACATGAGGCAGAGACGGTGGCTGGAATTTCTGAAGGACTATGACTTCCAGCTACAGTATCATCCGGGAAAAGCTAATGTGGTAGCGGATGCCCTGAGTAGAAAAGTGTTACATGTGTCTGCCATGATGGTTAAGGAACAGGAGCTGTTGGAACAGTTCAGAGATATGCATCTGTCTGCGGTTAGTATGCCAGGAAGACTATGTGTGGGCATGGTTACTGTATCTTGTAATCTGATGAATCAGATTCGGGAGAAACAAGTATACGACCAATGTCTGGAGAAAGAGCGGAGGAATCTAAGGAAAGGGATGACGTCTGAATACAAAGAAGGAGCAGATGGAATCCTAAGACGAGGAGAACGGGTTTGTGTGCCAAACAACCCAAAGATAAGGAGGTTAATTCCGGACAAAGCTCATAGAAGCAAGTTGAGTATGCATCCAGGGTCAACCAAGATGTACCAAGACCTGAAGCGGTTGTTTTGGTGGCAAGGCATGAAAAGAAATGTAGTTGATTATGTGGCGGCTTGCTTGGTGTGTCAAAAAGCAAAGGTTGAACATCAAAGACCAACGGGAATGTTACTTCCGTTGGATATCCCAGAGTGGAAATGGGATGGCATAGCAATGGATTTCGTGACATGTTTACCAAGGACACCTAAAGGATACGATTCCATTTGGGTAATAATTGATAGGCTCATGAAATCAGCTCATTTTCAACCTATCAATCTCAAGTATTCCATGGAAAAGCTTACACCCATGTATATCAGTGAGGTTGTGAGACTGCACGGAGTACCTTCAAGTATCATATCAGATAGAGACCCGCGTTTTACTTCGCGATTTTGGCAAAGTTTACATGAAGCTTTAGGAACGAAGTTACGACTGAGTTCGGCTTACCATCCTCAAACTGAAGGACAATCGGAAAGGACAATTCAGTCTTTAGAGGACTTGTTGAGGGTGTGTGTGTTGGAACATGCCGGAAGTTGGGAGAATTTCCTACCATTGATAGAATTCACCTACAACAACAGTTATCATTCGAGCATAGGGATGGCACCCTACGAAGCTCTATACGGACGACGTTGCAGAACACCTTTGTGTTGGTATCAAGATGGAGAAAGTGCTTCATTAGGACCTGAACTAGTGCAGCAAACAACTGAGAAGGTGAAACTGATTCAAGCAAAGATGAGGACAACTCAGAGCCGACAGAAGAGTTATGCGAATAAAAGACGTAGGCCACTTGAGTTCGAGGAAGGGGATCATGTGTTTTTGAGAGTCACTCTAATGACTAGGGTGGGCAGGGTCCTTAAGTCTAGAAAACTCACTCCAAAATTCATTGGACTTTATCAAATTCTTCGTCGGATAGGTCCAGTAGCTTACCAAATAGCTTTTCCTCCTTTTCTATCCAACCTTCACAATGTTTTTCATGTTTCGCAATTGCGAAAGTATATTCCTGATCCCAGTCATGTCATAGAGTCTGATTCAGTACAGCTAAAGGATAACTTGACCTATGAAACACTACCGATTAAGATCGAGGACAGAAGAGTTAAGCAACTGCGAGGGAAGGAGATAGCTTTGGTCAAAGTTGTCTGAAACGAGGTTACAGGTGATGCTACCTAGGAGAGAGAAGAGGACATGCAACAACAGTATCCGAGTTTGTTTTAAGAGGTACGTATAATTTCGAGGACGAAATTCTTTTAAGAGGGGTAAGAATGTAACGCCCCGATTTCCACGTTTTCTAATTCTTCAGTATTTTAATGTTTGTATTTTATTTGAGGTCTTAGGAATGGAAATAAAATATTCCGAGACCATAGTCATGCTCGACAATATCAGAGGAAGCTACGATTAAGTTTTGAGTCGAAAACTCAAACGGAGTCCGGTCTGCGCTTTTACACTGACAGTATGATTTTACTACTCAGGAGACCTCAGATGGACCCGCGAACGAGACATTAAGTCTTAGAATTCGATTCTCTGCGTTTTGGTTAACTTTCACAAAAATTTCAAAAAAAAAAAAATCACTTCCTGACCTCCGTTCGAGCGGAATCCTCAATCTGGTGACGAACGGAGCCACATATGGATTTACTGGGACCCAACAACGGATAAGCTTGATACCACATCATCCCAAAACATTTGGGAGAGTATACCAGAGTCGTCATGACGATTGGAAAAATCTAGACGCGAAATTACCAAAATACCCCTAATCTTAGTCTTTTACACTTTTACCATTTTACCCTTTTGGCAAATGACCATTTTGCCCTAAGTGACATTTTATTAGGCTGAACTCATCCCCTCACAGCCCTCTCATTCACGCACAGCCCCTCCCAAAGAACAACCATCATCAACCTTGAAGAAAACTCCATTTTCTTCTTGAAAATCCTTGATTACTTGTTAGAAACACTTGATTCCTTGATCAATCTTCCTTCATTCTTAGGTAAGATCACTTCTATGATCTCCTAGCTTCTTGAATCTCTCTCATCTTCTATTGCAAGATTAAAACTTCATTTTCATGAAACCCATTCTTAGATCCAATAATTCAAAAATCCATAGGAAATTGTAGAAAAATCGTTTTAATGGGAAACCAATTTCTTTGAACTCGCCTCATCATTCTCTACTTAGACCCAAGAGCTTATGATTCAATTCTCATCATAGCCCAAAAAGCCCCAAATGGCCGAACCCTATGGAGAGATGATGAATAGTTTTTTCATCAACTTTTGATTTCTAACACTTGATTTCATCCTTAGCTTTCCTATTGCTATTGAATCCAAGAAATAGAAAACCAAAATCAATTCCTAGCTTTATTTTCCGTAGGGTGGCCGAAACCCTTAGAGTAGAAGTGTTGATTTTTATTTTGATTGTTGTTTAATGTTTGATTGCTGTGTTGTTTGTAGTTGGTGACGATTGTCAGGAGGTTCACAAACCGATCAACCGACTTTGATCCGGATATCTGCTCTTCAACAGGTATGGGGGGTGAACCTCATCACACCAAAATAGTGGTGGTGAAGATGGTTGTTTAGTTTATGTGTTGGTGAAACCCTTTGGTTTGGGTTCACCAATTAATTTGGTTCTCTTAGAGAACAAAGTGTAATATTTGTAGTTTATGCTTTGTATGCCTTAGTCATGTGTTTTGATGATGTTGATTGGATGAAAATTTGTTTTCATGTATGTTGAAAAACCTACTTTGATCACTAGATCAAGTATGGACTTTTGTGCTTGATTATGATGCAATGATGTGTAATTGTTGTTTGTTATAATTATGTGAGCTTTGTGAGCCATAACTTGGTTAGTTGGTGAAGCAAAACCTTCATATTTGTTCCTAATAGGATTTTGGCCATGACCTTGAGAAAAGGAAGAATATGAGTAGTTCTTGAACAAATTAAAGTATTGAAGTAAGGAAAATGTTTTAATAACTTATGTTATCAAAGAAAAACAATAAGTGATTTGATCTAAAGATCAAATGAAGTTTCAATCTCTAAGTGTCTTCACCAAAGTGCAACTTGTCTTAAACCCTATCATTAGTTCATCTAGTTAATCAAGTGATTTAAAAGTGAATTAAAGAAATGTTTACATGAAAAATTGAATATAGTCCCATGAGGCCTTTTCTTCATTTTAGAACAAGGTTTATGTTTTGCTTAAGGCAAATGTCGCTAAGCGAATTTAATTTCGCTAAGTGAAAACAGAGAAACTCCAAGCTAGGTATCATTGCCTCCATTTCGCTACGCGAATTAAGCTTCGCTAAGCTAATACAATGGAATTTTGCTAAGCTAATTCTGTTTCGCCGAGCGATCCAGAGGAGTTTCAAAAGAGGTGTAACCGCCTCCATTTTCGCTAAGCGAACACAACGAATTTCGCTGAGAGAATTTCACATCTCAGAAATTGTTAAAAATAGAGAAAGTGGTTCAAATGTTGTTTCAAATCAAATGAGTTTTCATTGAAAATTTGTTTGGTTTACAAAAGAAGTTTTTAACTCAAATCGTAAAAGTTTTACATATAAAAACCTAAGTTAAGTAATTAACTTAGAGTTGAAGACAAGGGTTAATTAAGTATAGTATGTGGTGAAAAAAGACAATATATTATACCATTGATGACTTAGTACATCAATGATCTCATAAGACTTAAGTGAATTAACACTTATTTCCTTAATTGCAAATCAAGGAGTAATATCTTAGAAAGGCTTAAAGACTTATCTAAGAGGATTCTCAATCCTTATTCATAATGTTTAGGACTTCAGACTTAATTCATAAGACATAAACACAAACACGAAACATTTTGGGTTTTGAAACAGTAGTTCGATGACGGACCGGTGATTCGGATCTAAGTCAATCGTTTACTTGTTTCAGTCTTGTGATGACTCGATTCTGGAGGGATCACGAGATTTATCCGGTGGATAAAAGTTTTGCTTTTCAAAGACGCATATAGTTCCTAAGGAAGAGAACCTTAGTGGACCTTGAGGTTTACCCGGGGGGTAGACATTGTTTTATCGCATCTGCTTTGTGTAAGCATTGGCATTTCATGTGCATAGTTGTAAGGCCTTGAGCCTAGGAGTTGAGCTTACACCTTGATGCGGGTGCGAATCTTATGGTGACGATCTTCAATTGGTCTTTTTGGAGGTATCAGGGTTGGAAGGGCTGGCATGTGACCAGTTGGTAGCTCTTATGTTTGGTGGCTAATCCGAGCAATACACTGATATCCTCTACTAGATGCCGTACTTTTCATGTTTGGTGCAGAGTGTTTCCGTAAAGCCAAATACGTGCACGTTACGAATGTTGTAGCATCTTGCTCATGGCTGGCAGAAACCGGAACATGTCCTCCTATTAACTCTCTCCGACGTTTTGTTAGCTCCATGGAGTAGGGGTCAGAGTAGTACCCAGTGGCATTGGCATTGAATCATGTATATTGCACTGCATTGCATGGCTGTTGATGTTTACATTTATTGTTATACATTATTGTTCTGTATAAGAATGCATTATGTTGTGCTGCTAACTGTTTAACATGATATTATGTTTTTAACTGTTTAACATGATTTATATTGAGAGTTTTAATATGCATGTTGGGTACGCTGTTACCTGATGAGTCGTCCCGTTTTTACTACTGCTATTTTGTTGTGTTGATGAACGGGAATCTCACCCATATCTGTATATTTTCTGCAGGTACTTGCTATTGTTGCTTGAACAGATGGACGCGACGACGGTTCGGTTCAGCAGTTCCTTTGGGTCCGGAGGTGGAATCCTTTTTGCTATTTTAGTTTGTCTGGGCTAGACTGTGTCAACACCTGTAGTACCTTTTGGGAGCTACGACACCTAGTACTTATTTTATTTCGCATTGCCAGTCATACATTAGACCTATGTCTATATACAGTATTATTTCTGTTTCGGTTTCTGTTTTCTATTTCTGCATTTATTATACAGTATGTTCTAGAAATGCATGGTGAATCTAAGTTCATTTATTAGTATTATTTACCTTTATTAATCCCATTACATCTTTGTGAAAAGAAAAAAAAATCGTATTTTCCGCATTAATAAATATTTTCGGCCTTATAAACGTTCGGGAATGTGACACTCGGGAATGGGTGTTGCATTATTTGGTATCAGAGTTGGCCAAGTCTTTTGGGTTTTGTAGGTTATGGTCTGTCTTGTTTGTGTTGTGTTCTCTGTGTGTTTCTCTGTTGTTATCTCCGCAAGGAGTATAATGCTGTTTGCTTTATTGCTTTGAATTTGACGATTCTGGTTTTGAAGGTAGCAATGGCTGCTCAAAACCTGAATGCTGCTATGAACGCCATACAAGAAATGGCTGCTGCGATGGTTCAACGTGATGAAAGAGCTGCTAGGGTAGAGGACTGGACAAATTTCTTCATAGGAATCCAACTCAATTCAAGGGCGAATTCAATCCTGAATTAGCTGAGCGTTGGATCCAGACGCTAGAGAAAATCTTTGGAGCGATGAGATGTACTGAGAATGACAAGGTTGTTTATGCAACCTATATGCTGGTGGAGGATACTGAATACTGGTGGGAAGGAGCCCGTCAGATGCTAATTCATGATCAACAACCTGTGGATTGGAATGCTTTTAAGGGAAAGTTCTTGGAAAAGTATTTTCCTGCAAGTGCGAGGCACGAAAAAGAGATGGAGTTCCTCCAGCTGAGACAAGGGGGAATGATCGTAGCTGAATACGGGGCCAAATTTGAAAGTCTGGCGAAGTTCTCGAATTATTTTCTGGACAACCCAAGAGAGGAGTGGAAGTGCAGGAAATTTGAAGGAGGTCTGAGGATCGACTTGAAGAGAGCTGTAGTCCCACTGGAAATTTCTGTTTTTCCAAGGCTGATGGAAAAGTGTCGTCTGATAGAGAGCTTGGAGCCCAAGGACAAGCGGGTACAGAGTTTTGGACCGAGCAAGTTCCAAAGAGGAAGCGGTGGTCGAGATAACAAATCTCGATGGAACCCATATTCGAAGCAGCAAGATCAACATTCTGTGGGAGGAAGCAGTGGGGGTTTCCGTCAGTCTGGAAACACCCCAAACAAGTGCATGAAGTGTGGGAAGAGTAACCACATCACCAAAGACTGTTCAATTAAAGGGATTATCTGCTTCAAGTGTGGGAAGCCGGGACACATTTCACGTGAATGTATGCAACCAAAAGTGGAACATTCCGTCAACAATGTCCAAGCAGTGAGGCCTAAGGCAAAGGGCAGAGTATACACTATGGGTGGCGCTGAAGCTTCTCAAAATGAGGACTTGATCCAAGGTCAGTGTGTCAAGGGAGGTAAAACCTTAACTGTACTATTTGATTCAGGCGCGACGCATTCCTTTATTGCATATGATTGTGTGAATCTGTTGGGATTGCCTGTGTCTTCTTTACCTTTTGACTTGGTAATTTCTACGCCTACTGTAAAGCCTATTATAACTGCTGAAGTTTGTTTGAACTGTTCTATTTCTGTTAAAGATAGAACATTTTTGATTGATTTGATCTGTTTGCCTCTTTCGCAAATGGATGTAATCTTAGGAATGAATTGGTTATCTTCTAACCATATCCTGTTAGACTGTGCAAATAAAACCTTAGTTTTCCCTAATTGTGAGAATTCTGGATTTTTGACTGCCATCCAAGTAAGCGCTTCTTTGAGAGAAGGAGCTCAAGGATACATGTTACTATCTTCTTTGGAGGTCAAGAGTGAGCTAGTCTTAGAGCGCGTACCTGTCGTGAACGAGTTTCCGGAAGTCTTTTCTGAAGACATACCAGGTTTACCGCTAATGCGGGACATCGAGTTTGTGATTGATGTTGTGCCAGGAACAGGACCAGTGTCTATGGCACCGTATCGTATCGCACTTGCTGAGTTGGAAACCTTGAAGGAACAGTTGGTGGACTTATTGGGGAAGCAGTTTGTTAGACCCGGTGTGTCGCCGTGGGGAGCACCTGTGCTGTTGGTGAAAAAGCAAGATGGAACATCTCGCTTATGCGTGGATTATCGCCAGTTAAACAAGGTTACCATTAAGAACAAGTATCCACTTCCGAGGATAGATGACTTGATGGATCAGTTGCAGGGAGCGGCAGTTTTCTCCAAGATTGATTTGCGATCGGGTTATCACCAGATTCGTGTGAAGGCAGAGGACGTACCGAAGACAGCGTTTCGAACACGCTACGGGCACTACGAGTACCTTGTAATTCCGTTAGGAGTGATGAATGCTCCAGCAATATTCATGGATTGTATGAATAGGATCTTTCGTCCATACCTGGATAAGTTTGTCGTTGTCTTCATAGACGACATACTCATCTATTCGCGAGACCAGGAAGAGCACGCTGAACATCTTAGTGTGGTTCTTCAGGTTCTGAAGGAGAAACAGCTATATGCAAAGCTGTCCAAGTGTGAGTTTTGGCTCGACAAAGTGCAGTTTTTGGGTCTTGTAATTTCAAAGAAAGGAATTGCTGTAGATCCGTCGAAAGTTGAAGTAGTTCTTGAGTGGGAAAGACCAACCACAGTGACTGAGATACGCAGTTTTGTGGGTTTGGCTGGGTATTATCGGAGGTTCATCGAGGGATTTTCTAAGATTGTAGGACCTCTTACCTAATTGACGAGGAAGGATAAATTGTTTGAATGGACTGAAGCCTGTGAGCAGAGTTTTCAGGAGCTAAAGAAGAGACTGACTACATCACCAGTGTTGATATTATCGGATCCAAGCGAACCTTTTGAAGTGTACTGTGACGTTTCATACCAAGGATTAGGCTGTGTTCTGATGCAGAATCAGAAGGTGGTAGCGTATGCCTCTAGACAGTTGAAAGTGCACGAGCAGAATTACCCAACTCATGATCTGGAGTTAGTAGCGGTGGTCTTTGCGTTGAAGATTTGGAGGCACTACTTGTATGGTTCGACGTTCAATGTCTTCAGCAATCATAAGAGCCTGAAGCACCTGTTCGATCAGAAAGAGCTCAACATGAGGCAGAGATGGTGGCTGGAATTTCTGAAGGACTATGAATTCCAGTTACAGTATCATCCGGGAAAAGCTAATGTGGTAGCAGATGCCCTGAGTAGAAATGTGTTACATGTGTCTGCCATGATGGTTAAGGAACACGAACTGTTGGAACAGTTCAAAGATATGCATATGTCCATGGTTAGTATGCCAGGAAGACTATGTGTGGGCATGGTTACTGTATCTTGTAATCTGATGGATCATATTCGGGAGAAACAAGTATATGACCAATGTCTGGAGAAAGAGCGGAGGAATCTAAGGAAAGGAATGACGTTTGAATACAAAGAAGGAGCAGATGGAATCCTAAGACAAGGAGAACGGGTTTTTGTGCCAAACAACCCATAGATAAGGAGGTTAATTCTGGACGAAGCTCATAGAAGCAAGTTGAGTATGCATCCAGGGTCAACCAAGATGTACCTGAAGCGGTTGTTTTGGTGGCAAGGCATGAAAAGAGATGTAGCTGATTATACGGCGTCTTGCTTGGTGTGTCAAAAAGCAAAGGTTGGACATCAAAGGCCAGCGGGAATGTTACTTCCGTTGGATATCCCAGAGTGGAAATGGGATGGCATAGCGATGGATTTCATGACATGTTTGCCAAGGACACCTAAAGGATACGATTCCATTTGAGTAATAATTAATAGGCTTACGAAATCGGCTCATTTTCTACCTATCAATCTCAAGTATTCCATGGAAAAGCTTACTCAAACTTATGTCAGTGAGATTGTGAGACTGCACTGAGTACCTTCAAGTATCATATCAAATAGAGACCTGCATTTTACTTCGCGATTTTGGCAAAGTTTACATGAAGCTTTAGGAACGAAGTTACGACTGAGTTCAGCTTACCATTCTCAAACTGATGGACAATCGAAAAGAACGATTCAGTCTTTAGAGGACTTGTTGAGGGCGTGTGTGTTGGAACATGCCAGAAGTTGGGAGAATTACCTACCGTTGATAGAATTCACCTACAACAACAGTTATCATTCGAGCATAGGGATGGCACCCTACGAAGCTCTATACGGACGACGTTGCAGAACACCTTTGTGTTGGTATCAAGATGGAGAAAGTGCTTCATTAGGACCTGAACTAGTGCAACAAACAATTGAGAAGGTGAAACTGACTCAAGAAAAGATGAGGACAACTCAGAGCCGGTAGAAGAGCTATGCGGATAAAAGACGTAGGCCACTTGAGTTCAAGGAAGCGGATCATGTGTTTTTGAGAATCACTCCAGTGACTGGTGTAACACCCCGATTTTCTTAATCCTTTTATTTAACCAATGTTTAAGTGATTGTATTTTATTAGACAATCTAGAAAATTAAATAAATCATTCTGAGGCCATAGTCACGCTCTACGCTATCGTAAGAAGCTATGGTTATGTTTTGAGTCGAAAACTCAGACGAAGCCCGGTCTGCGTTTTTCCTTAACAATAGTGCTTTACTACTATCGCGACCCAATTTGGACCCGTGAACGAGATAGTTAGTCTTAGAATCACGTTTCCTATATTTTCGAAAAAGTTCGTCCTCACGTTCGAAAATGAAAATAATATATTTTATTTGGGCCGATAATCGTTCTTGGAGACAATTCGAGTTGTCTTAGGGTTTTTCGAGAACCTTGAGCCAATGATTTTCATACTAGGGCTATGTTAAATCATTTGGGGACTCCTACAAATGTTGTGAGGATTTTCAAAATGTCGGGACGTGAATTGACCAAATTGTCCTTGGTTAGTTTTTACTAATTACCCATTTTACCTTTCTTAACTTTTAAGTCTTCTTAAATATCAAAAAATTCTCTCACCCACTCACCTTTTCTCCCCCTCATTCTCACTGACTAGCTACTGCAGCTGACTTCTTCTTCTTTCTTCTTCTTCCTTCTTCTTCTTTCTTCTTCCTTCTTCTTCCTCCATTTTCAACTTCATTTTTCTCAAGCTTCCTCAAGCTTTTTCAAGAAAGTTTGTGAAGCAAAGTTGGTCATCTCATCCTCCTCTATCACCTACAAGGTATAGATTTCATCCTTGAGCTCTCAATCTTTATTTTCTCCATTTATTTTCATGAGTTTCAATTTCTAGATCTAAACTTCAAAAATCTCTAGAAAATTGTAGAAAAATCATTTTGATGCCAAACCAATTTCTATGAGCTAGTATCATCCCCTACTATCATAATCCAAGATCTTGAAATCAAATAAAACCTCTAGCCTATTTATCTTTTTAGGTCCGAATGGGTGTATTGTGGGAAAATGGGGATTTTTGTTCATTGTTCTTGATTTCACTTATTTCACCCCTTAATCATGTAATCCAAGTGATTAGGAGGCCAAATAAAACTCTCACCTATTTTTCATGGTGATGGCCGAAACCCTACCTTGTGGGTTTAAGGGGTTTTGGTTCAAATCTTTGATAATTGATCATTGATTATGCATTAGGTATGCTTAAGGGTCATTGATCCAAGAGTTGGTAGAATTTCAACATCTCTAGCCTAATTAATTAAATAAGGACAATAGCTAATCCTAAAGATTAGGAAGGTTATGATTTAATTATTCTAATTTCTGGTTGTGTTTTACTGTATAGAACCCGACAGGACTCGAACGCTCGATCGCACACTCGATTGACTATTGCGGAGCCACATCTGAAATCTCACAGGAACTTTGCTACGGTAGGCGAAAGAACCACAATACCGTCGGGGAGGCAAGCTTAAAATATTATATATTGATCGGCGTAGGGCGACGCAAACCCTACTAGAGGTCGTTTGACCGTTAGGTTGATTTTACTGCAGATTGAGGTTGTCTGTGCTGTGATTGGATATTTGATATATTATATGTGATATGTGTATGATGTCTATTATATGCTATAATTGATTAAATGTTATTTATTTTTAAGTTGATTTTACTGTTGAATATATATTCTGGCTGTTGTTGATGTCTGTTGTGACTGCTGATGTCTGAGTAGAACTAGGCAGTGAATTCTAATAAATCGGGTGATGAATGTGTGGTAAGAAAGTCGAGGTTATATATATATATATATATATGTCGTAATGCTCAACCTAGTGATATAGTTGATCTGTTGTTGTTGTGATGTGAGTTGATACTCGGTTAAGCCAGATGAAAGTTGGTCGTGGTTGTATATAAGTCGTGGTTGAGGCACTAAGTGTTGATCCTGAGATGAGTCAGTGAGATTCATGTTGCATAGTTGTTATTCATCACTGTGTTGGCGTACGAGCAATTTCGATCTTACCTGTGGGGAGATGGTCGTACCGATTAGTTTGGCGTAGGGGCAATGCCGATCTTACATGCGAGGAGGTGATCGTACCCGTTAGTCGAATTGTAGATGGACGGGCGAATATCTCGACCTAGCCTACGGGCGGAGGCATATGTTGTTACCGAAAGTTGAGTTGTTAACGGACGGGCGAATGCTCCGACCTAGCCTGCGGGCGGGGGAATATGTCGTACCCATGAGACGAGTTGAGCCTGCGGGCTTTAGACCGAACCTTACCTTATGGGGGTGGCATAGTGATAATTGGGACACCTTGATCCGTTAGGGATGTCGCGTAGTGATCGCGTCCATATAGTCGCTAGTTGCATGAGTGTGAGAGACAGTAGTTAAGGGAAAAATTATCCGGAAGTTGTTTGGTTGTCACTGTTGTGATTTGGTGTGTTGCTATCTGTATACATTATTTATATCGTTGTTTTTCCCATTTATGACATATTACTGTTTCTTATCCCCTATACTTTTCTATGTCGTATTTTCTTTGTTCTCGACTGTACGAGAAGACCCTGATGAGGAGTTTCCAGAGGAAATTGATGGCATACCTGTTGAGCCTGATGCCGGCGGGAGAGCCTCGGATGCCAATGCTGGGGGACCTTGACCGCCAAGAGAGGAAGTCTGATTGTATTTTATTCTGCTGCTATGTTTTTAGTTTTTATTTATTTCGTACTCTGAAGTATTTTACATTTGGTATCAGTGTTGTAGGCTCCACGGATGGAGCCAGTACTAATATGTATGTATACTTTTATTGTGGTATCAGTATGTATTGTATGTTTTAATATTTTCGCAAACTTTATACTACTACTCTACGCTATAACGCTAATAATTATAAGTGGGGTCACCAACGGGACCTCCTAGGAAGGGGTTGTCTCAACTGGGGTGAGCAGGGTCCTTAAGTCCAGAAAACTCACTCCAAAATTCATTAGACCTTATCAAATTCTTCGTCGGATAGGTCCAGTAGCTTACCAAATAGCTTTACCACCTTTTCTATTCAACCTTCACAATGTTTTTCATGTTTCGCAATTGCGAAAGTATATTCTTGATCCCAGTCATGTCATAGAGTTTGATTCAGTACAGCTAAAGGATAACCTGACCTATGAAATACTACCGGTTAAGATCGAGGACAGAAGAGTTAAGCAACTGCGAGGGAAGGAGATAGCTTTGGTCAAAATTATCTGGAACGACGTTACAGGTGATGCTACCTGGGAGAGAGAAGAGGACATGCAACAACAGTATCCAAGTTTGTTTTAAGAGGTACGTATAATTTCGAGGACGAAATTCTTTTAAGAGGGGTAGGAATGTAACGCCTCGATTTTCACGTTTTCTAATTCTTCAGTATTTTAACGTTTTTATTTTATTTGAGGTCTTAGGAATGGAAATAAAATATTCCGAGACCATAGTCATGCTCGACGATATCGTAGGAAGCTACAATTAAGTTTTGAGTCGAAAACTCAAACAGAGTCCGGTCTGCGTTTTTACACTGACAGTATGATTTTAATGATCAGGAGACCTTAGATGGATCCATGAACGAGACAGTAAGTCTTAGAATTCGATTCTCTGCGTTTTGGTTAAATTTCACAAAAATTTCAAAAAAAAAATCACTTCCTGACCTCCGTTCGAGCGGAATCCTCAATCCGATGACGAACGGAGCCACATATGGATTTACCGGGACCCAATAAGGGATAAGCTTGATACCACATCATCCCAGAACACTTGGGAGAGCATGCCAAATTCGTCATGACGATCGGGAAAATCTAGACGCGAAATTACCAAAATGCCCCTAACCTTAGTCTTTTACACTTTTACCATTTTACCCTATTGGCAAATGACCATTTTGCCCATAAGTGACATTTTATAAGAATGAACTCAGCCCCTCACAGCCCTCTCATTCACGTACAGCCCCTCCCAAAGAACACCCATCATCAACCTTGAAGAAAACTCTATTTTCTTCTTGAAAATCCTTGTTTACTTGCTAGAAACACTTAATTCCTTGATCACTTCCTTCATTCTTAGGTAAGAATCACTTCTATGATCTCCTAGCTTCTTGAATCACTCTCTATTTCAAGATTAAAACTTCATTTTCATGAAACCCATTCTTAGATCCAAAAGTTTGAAAATCCATAGGAAATTGCAGAAAAATCCTTTTAATGGGAAACCAATTTCTTTGAACTCACCTCATCATTCTCATTCTCACTTAGATTCAATTCTTATCTTATGATTCAAATTCTCAATAGCCCAAAAATCCCAAATGGCCGAACCCTATCAAGAGACTAGCATAATCAACTTTCATCAACTTTTGACTCTAACACTTGATTTCCCTTTCCTATTGCCTTTGAATCCAAGAAATAAATCAAAAATAAATCAATTAACCTTTTAATTTTATTTTCCTTTTTTGGCCTTCCCTTAGAGTAGAATTGTTGATTTTTGTTTTGATTGTTGTTTATGTTTGATTATTGTGTTGTAGTTGGTGACGATTGTCAGGAGATTCACAAACCGATCGACCGACTTTGATCAGTGTTTATTGCTTCAGCCCAGAAGTACTTAGGGAGATTATTTTCATTGAGCATTGACCTAGCCATCTCTTGCAGAGATCTGTTATTTCTCTCACCCACTCCATTTTGCCGTGGAGTTCTAGGTGCAGAGAAGTTGTGAGAGATTCCGTTCTCTTCATAGAACAGTCTGAATTACTCATTTTCAAATTCTCCCCCATGATCACTTCTAAGGGTAGAAATACAGAAACCATGATCATTTTGTACTTTCTTACAGAATACAGAGAAGGCCTTAAAAGACTCATCCTTGTGGGTTAAGAAAAGTACCCATTTAAATCTAGAATAGTCATCAATAATGACAAATCCATATTTCCTTCCAGCTAAACTGGCAACACTAACGGGTCCAAACAGATCCATGTGTAACAACTGGAGAGGTCTAGAGGTTGATACGAGATTTTTAGATTTGAAACTTGATTTTACTTGTTTACCTTTCCAACATGCATCACATAAAACATATTTCTTGAAACTAATATCAGGCAATCGTCTCACTAGGTTATCCCTTTTTAATTGCGAAATAATTTTCATACTAGCATGTCCTAGTTTCTTATTCCATAACCATCTTTCATCCTCTTTAGACATCAGACAGGTCGCACTTTGATCTGAAAGTTCAGTTAGCTCAATCTTATAATGATTTTGCTGTTTATTAGCTGAAAGGAGGGTCTTGCCACTCTTGTCTTTGACTATGCATTCATTTTTAGTGAAGGAGACATCAAATCCACTATCACATAATTGACTTATGCTAAGTAAATTGTGTCTTAGTCCTTCAACCATAAGCACCTTTGAGATTGAGGGAAAAGGAGGTTTACCACTAATTGTACCAACACCAATTACTTTTCCTTTTTGGTTGCCTCCAAAGGCAACATATCCACCATTCTTAGGCTGGAGGTCTTGGAACATAGACCTTTCTCCTGTCATATGTCGCGAGCAGTCACTGTCCAGGTATTAGAAAAGGCATTTGCTTTGTCCTAGTAAGGATATCTACAACATAAATTATTTTATCTTTAGATACCCATATTTTTGTGGGTCTGTTTCTGTTAGTTCTAGGAGTCTATGAAGACTTCCTCTTCTTCTTGTGAAGACACTTAGACATAACATGCCTAGCTTTTCCACAGAAGTTACAGATGGGTCTAATTCTAACTGAAGTGGGTTTAACATAGACAGTTGAGGTTTTTGTTGATACTTTATGATCAGCTTGATGATCATATCCAATGCCTTCTTTTTTAAGAGAGTGTCTCTGACATCCAAGCAGTTTTGTCAGATTATCTCTGCCATTAACAAATCTAGCAAGATCAGAAGTGAGCTCCTTCACTTTCTGCTGAAGTTTGACAACTTCTTCAAAATGTGATATTTCACTTGAGATCAAAGCTTCATTAGACTTTTCAGTCCTCAGCTGGCTATTCTCGTTGGCCATCATCTCACACTCTTGAGATTTTTGTTTATGCTCATTGAGGAGTTTAACATAATCTCTCTTGAGGGATTTCAAGGCCTCAGATAAGCATTTGGATTCCTCTATCAGCTCTTCATAAGCATCATGCAATTCCTCAAGTTCAGAATGTACCTCAGTTTCAGGTTCTGAATCTGTGTTGGCCATCAGACAGAGATTAGGTTCCTCCTCTGTCTCTTCTCCTTCAGAAGATGAACATTCAAGATCTTCCTATGTGGCCATCATTCATTTCTTCTTTTTTCTGAAGAACATTTTTTTGGGAGCTTTCTTCAAAAGAGGGCATTCAGGTTTGATATGACCAGGCTTCTTGCACTCATAGCAGACAGTAGGACTCTTGTCTGTTGATGTGGATTCCTTGTTGAATTTTCTGAAAGGCTTCTCCTTTCTGAACTTCTTCTTTTTCCAGAGATTTCTCATCTTTCTAATCATAAGAGATGTCTCTTCATCACTGTCAGAATCCTCATTTTCAGACTCATTTTATGTCACAGTCAGACTTGTCTGCCCTTGAAGCTTTTAAGGCTTTAGATCAACCTTTAGAGCAATGGCTTTGCTCTTTTTGATTGACACATCTTCATTGAGCTCTTGCTCATGAATAGTGAGTGTGCCAAGAAGTTCATCCATAGTCAAGGTGGTGAGATCCTTGGCTTGAGATATAGCAGTGATAAGAGGTCTCCACTGCCTTGGAAGACTTCTGAGAATCATAGCAACTTTCTCAGCATTAGTATATCTTTTACCAAGAGATTTCAAACCATTTGTAATAGTTTGGAATCTTCCAATCATTTGAGCAACAGATTCACCTTCAGCCATGGTTAATAATTCATATTTTCTAACAAGCATAGAAATTTTAGATTCTTTTACCTTAGCAGTACCTTCATGTGTGACAGATAAGTAGTCCCACATTTCTTTAGCAGAATCACAAGCACATACCTTTTCAAATTCTTCTGGACTGAGAGCACAGATTATAGCATATCTGGCTTTATGATTTAGATCCCATCTTGTCTTTTCTGTAGGTGTCCACTGAGCCTTTGGCTTGTCTGAGCCATCATCATTTAGAGGAGTGTAAGCACCATCAGTGATGACATCCCAGAGATCAGAGTTTGTTGACAAAATGAACCAGTGAAATCTTTCTTTCCAGTAGTTGTAATTTACACCATTGAAGAAGGGAGGTCTGGTCATGGAGCCTCCTTCAGGTTAGGGGTTTCCACTTGAGCTTGCTCTAGAAGTCATTGTCTATTTATCATGATCTTTTCTCTACACTATTAGGTGCTTAACCCAAAGGCTGAGCTCTGATACCAACTGAAATAGACAGATGCAAACACTAGAAGGGGGTTGAATGGTGTTTGACAAATATAAGCGGAATTTTAAACTTTTTCGCAAGCACAGACGGGTGTAAGGAACAGACAAGTATACTAAGACAGGTCAATCAGACTAATAACTCGTCTGAAGGTTTTCAAAGAAAACATACAATCATGTAAGATGAAAATAGTTTGATAAACACAATTATAACCCCCTTAGTTAAATGATAGTTAAGATAAATAATCAAACTAAAGAGTTAAGTGAAAAAGAGAGATCTCACAGCAGGTTTTATCCTGGTTCACCCCTTAACAAATGAGGCTACGTCCAATCCTTGGCAGCACCAAGTTTTCTCACTATAACTGATCAGGTTACAGGACAGACAAGTATTATTTTCACACCTAGCCTCTTCAGGCTCCAGACAAGTATTGTTTGCACACCTAGCCTCTCCAGGC